>JAZGTK010009931.1:0-16804 GCA_036877625.1 Ambastaia sidthimunki | reverse complement strand
TTATTTTTGCTTGTCTTTGAGTGATTTATCATCTTTTCCTTCAGTGGTGGATCAGACCTGTGTTCACTGCAGACCCATGACCGCCAGCGGGAAACAGAGACCTAATGGTACCGACTTCATGCAGTTTCTCCCCATGTTCCTCTCGGACAACCCAAACATCAAGTGTGGAAAAGGGTGTGTTTAAAGAGTTTCCACTCAGTGATAAGCTTTGTCCTGCAGTTAGTTTACTGACTGCCATAGTCTTGTTCCACCTAAACGTCAGGGCAAAATCATAAGCCCAACTTCTTGGAGTCTGAATACACAGCTATTCAGATCTGCCTGGAAATTAAGTTGTTTACAAGGTGCACGCCTGAAAAAAAATGATTAATGAATTTGTCAAAATATGTGGCATGAAATCTTTAAAAGTTATTCTTTTTTCTGTGCGACATTTAGTAACAACTGTTCATCAATGACCAGAATTTTATATTTGTCTCTGTTTTCTAAATCAAGGCTGAGAAATAATCCCTTATGACAGTCTGTTATAGCAGTTTGATTTATTGCATGATTTCCACACACCTGATTGGTCAGATGGACTCTTCCTATCTAAGTAGTCAGTTTTTGGTCAAAATAGTGAAGTCTGTGTACATTTCACACTTAAGACAATAACTAATCTCTCATATTCTGTTTGTGTCTATGCAGTGGTCATGCTGCGTACAGCACTGCTGTGGGTTTCAAAGATAACAACACAGATGTTGGTGCCACTTATTTCATGACCTATCACAGCATTTTAAAGACGTCAGCTGATTATATTGACGCCATGAAGATGGCCCGGGAGCTTACTGACAACATCACGCAGGCAATAGGGCCACAGGACAAGAGTTACCGTGTTTTCCCCTACAGGTAAACACACCTCATCCCTGATCCTAAGACGATTCCTGAAGTCTGTGCTGTATTTTACATTAAATTCTGTGCTTGGACTACATAAGGTTCTCTGTTCGTTACATATTACAGCAGATTTCTCAGAAGAGCACATTGCGTTTAGATGAGTGTTTTCACCCAACATATGTTTTGATTGTTGAAATCATATACAAAGTTCAAGCAAAGATAACCCACTTCATAAATGGTACAATTGTGCAAATGTGTCATAAGCATAAAACGTTCTCAATGCAAATAAGCGTGTCCTCGTGAAGGTCAGCTCTGTGTAGCTGTCCCGCCCACTGGGTGTGCAATAACTATGCCAAAAGTTTGTGCTGTTGAAATGGTAGCTTACAGTGTCCTTACCTCCCACAAGGTTATTTAGGAATTTCAATGGATTAAAATTACAGGAAATCTAAGGGTTTTAATTAATATAATACAGACAGTTTTATCATTTTAGTAAATTTTACATTAGCTTATTTGTTTTGACTAAATACTACAGGCATTGAAGCTGGTGTGTTATTATTTTTCCCCATGTACAGTGTGTTCTACGTGTTTTACGAGCAGTACCTCACAATCATCCACGACACTGCCTTTAACCTTGGCGTGTCTCTGGCGGCCATTTTTGTGGTGTCTACAGTACTGTTGGGCTTTGAGCTGTGGTCCGCCCTGCTGGTGTCCTTCACCATCGCCATGATCCTGATCAACATGTTTGGAGTTATGTGGCTGTGGAATATCAGCCTTAATGCCGTGTCATTGGTCAACCTTGTAATGGTGAGTTTATTGACCATTTAAATACTTCCTGCTATAAAAGTTATTTTTTTTGTGGTATGGTTGATAGTGTCTGTATGTTAGTGTACTTTTAACATTGACAAATTTAATTTTTATCATATCCTTATTTATATAATATGAAGTTTTTCAGCGTTCTTTTTTTTTCTTCCCTGGCATCAGATCATGAACACTGATGACTCATCGTGCACTACACAGATGTTAGACTAGCAATTCACGATTTAAGAAATATACTTTTTTTTCTAAAATAATACATAAAGTAAACCAAGTTCTGGTTTGAATCAGAGAGGCAGGTGTGAATGAGATGCTGTGTGTTGTGTTCTGCAGAGCTGTGGTATATCAGTGGAGTTCTGCAGTCATATCGTGAGAGCTTTCTCTGTCAGCACCAAGAGCTCGAGGGTGGAGCGGGCGGAGGAGGCGCTGGCACACATGGGCAGCTCTGTGAGTGACATTCCCTACACACCCCCTCACACTGCACTCCTCACTCTCTCTCTGTTCTCAGCTCAGCCAATTAAAATCTCACAGATTAGGAGGTGTGTTGTATTTAATTATGCATGATTATGCATCAGGTTTTATTCCAATAAACAGTGACCTTAAAGTTTTTTGGCACTATGAATGTCATTTGCATTTTATAAAATTATGAAAAAAACATTATTAAAACAAATATCAAACACCATTTTAAGAAAGGTTTGTTTTTTTTATTCAAATTCATATTTTAATTTTGTACAATTTTTACAGTTTACAATTACAATTTTCACATTTCACAAAAAGAGATTTGTTAGGCTTTAATGGAAACTACGCCTATAGGATGAACTTTACACCTGTGGCTTTTGTGCTTATAAACTGATCTCATACACCCACTATGACCCTCAAGACCAGTTGGTTAAAAGTATTTTTTTGTCCAGAGTTGGTTCTAACATAATTTGCTTGCATATGTATTGATTTAATGCTTTATAATACAGTGACATTTGTACACATTCGTTTGTAGCTTAAATATTCAAATGACTTATGGCCACTGTTTGTCTAATGACAAACTGTTTGTCATAATGACTGTTCTGAGAACATTATGGGTTTGTCCTCAGGTGTTCAGTGGAATCACTCTCACTAAATTTGGCGGGATATTGATTCTTGCCCTGTCCAAGTCTCAGATCTTCCAGATATTCTACTTCCGCATGTATCTTGCTATAGTTCTCCTGGGAGCTGCCCATGGCCTCATCTTCCTGCCTGTATTACTCAGTTACGCAGGTACATCGCAATATGTAGCATTCACAAACCTCTTTGAATAAATAGTTAATCATAAATTGTTTGATTTTGGTCACAATATGTTACCATAACCTCTCACTGTCTTGTCTGTTCACAGGCCCATCTGTAAATAAAGCAAAAGTAATAGCTGCTCGCAAAAGATTTATTGGTACAGAGAGAGAGCGACTCATCTACTGAAAGCACTGAGCAACTAAACAACCTTAAAAACGTTCAAATCCTCTCATTTACATGTTACACGCACAGTAACACACACCTAACTCAGGACCCCTGGCCCCCGCTTGGGTGTACCAGAAAACCTTTCTCCACTGCATTTCTTCATTGTGTGTCTATTTGTCCAAGTAATTCCTGAAGTAATAGTAACTCCGAAGGACGGATTTGGAAAAATCAGTCAGTATTCAAGCTGTACAGCAAAGACGGATCGCATGTGAAAGGACGGCAGTCAGTTCAGTCAAGTGCACAAACAAAAATCAAGTAAACGCCTTTAACTGCGTATTACACTGCAGCCCTTTTATTAAACTGATCAAGAAAACAACAAACAACAGTGACATAAGAAATCAAGTTAACATTTGTGTATAGAAATACATGACTAATCCTTTTTATTTATTTGTATGAATCTTTTTGTTTTCTCATTTAGCTTATTACTGTCAGAAGTCACAAATAATGAAGGAACCATCACAAAAAGCTCGACAATGAGCAGCAAAGGACAATCTCTTGATGATTTATTGTGATGCTATGATTGAAATGAAATATCACACAAACTGTTGACTGTATACTGCTGTGTACTGCTAGTATACTGACTCTATACTGCTAAGTAAAGTGTGTTTTTTAGGCAGTAAAAACGTTTGAGATAATTCTTAGATAACTAACTAAGCTAGGTAAATGGGTTGCTATGGGACAAATAATAAACTGTAAGGTTTTAACATGTTTTCTTGTTTACTATAAAGTTGTTGCATTGAGCTAATATTGTGTATTGATCTGCATTTAAATGAAAGGGAGAAATTACATTAATTTAGTAACCTGAGCCGGTAAAGCAAACAGAGTTTTTTTAAGCAAGCCATCATTCACAATGACATGTTTATATTTACGTTTAAATATTCCTCTGGATTTACTTGGCCTTTCTAGTTACTATCACGCACTGTAGCTTTAGACATGCTACTGAACATGTCTGGTCTCAAATATGTGGTGAGGGTAAAACTATTAGATTTTACCATATAATGACTAAAATGAATTCATAAGGCTTTACTATGTTTGCACACACAAATACTTGAATGTTTTTTTTGGGAAAATGTTGGTGTTGTTATGGACTGTGGGTATTTGGTGTTTCATTATCAAAGAGGTTGGAAATACTGAGATTAAGTTAACCATACGTTTTATTATGTGTGTCTTCTCAAATGTGTCTCATGGAAGTTTTGCCATAAGTTGCTTTCCTTAATGGATAACATAGCCATTCATTTGAAGTTTTTAAAAAATAAAATACAGATACTAATTTGTTATAAATTGAATTTTTTTCTTCATCTTTTCTGTTATATGTCCTGTGTTTGTGTTCCTTGGATTCAAACCCACAACCTTTGAGCTACTAAAGTTGAGCTGCTAGAATACTATTCAATTGTTTATCATTTTTAAGGTAAAGAGGCTTTCTATTGGGGGTTGGTTTGCCAGGGCAATAAATGTGTAAAACTCTAGCAAATATATAAGTTCTCTATCCTACTTCAGCCAGTTTACACCTAATATAACACCAATCACCAACAGTGGAGTAAACGTTTTTATTGCCAGTATTTTATTCAGGAATATATGACTTACATGGATAAATTTTAGGTAAATCCACCTCTTTGCTTCCTGATTTAATATGTATTTTAGATTAATAGCTAATGGCAGTTAATTACAATGCTGGTGTACAGATTGCAGATTTGATCTTGACCATGTGGTGGCGCCAGACACGCTTTTATTGTGTGTCAAACGCAGACCTTAAAAATCTGCCCCATCCAGATTCATAATAACCTTATTTTATCTTTAAAAACATACATCATTCTACATAGTTGAATTAACATTAGTTTAGCTAAAGTTTAATGTTATGACCTCCTGTATGCTGAAATAATAAACATTCTCACATCCCATTTGTAAATGTGTCCTAACTCTAAGATTGTCATCAGTTTGTTATGCACACAGTCAAGAGCATTAAATTGCTTTAGAGAAATAGTATTATGTTAAATCCAAAACAATAATAATCCTGATATAAGAATCATATGCAGAAAATATCCTCTTGAGTATTTCTATGCAAAGCTGGGGCAATGTCTGACCTGAGCTGACTGCCTCAGGAGTTGTTGTCATAGTAGCTGCCAATTCATCATTTATTAATATGTTTCTATCTTGCCCCATGTGGTGGAGAGACAATGAAATATTGATTTCCTCTGGTTCGGGCTGGCAGTGAAGATACGGTTCTCTTATGTAAGCTTTTTGGCTTGTCCTTTCAAGAACCTCCTCTGATCAGCATCAGTATATAGAGAATCAGAAGTTTAGTTTATATTAACTGTAGTTGATTTTTTTTTAAAGATGTTGCTGGATGAGTTTACGTTACAGATGTGTTTGTTCTTTGGAGAGCGGATGTAGGAGTCTTTGCCCGCCCACTATCTGACCTTCACAATTTTATGACCCTTAAATTTGCCAACAAGCCTTAATATTTTTCTCTTAAGACATCTCTAAAAATGTTTAGATTCTTCCATGATTAAAACTGTACCAAAAACAGTTGAAGCCATTTTGCAGAGAAAAGCTAAATGGACTGATGACATCACTGTGAGTTGTTGTTCTGGCACTCTAGGGGTTAAAGGAGAACCGAGTCATTAAGTTCCACTCCTGCAGGAGCTGATTATATAAATGTTCCTCTTGCACAGGCAATGTTCAACAATCACACCCATGTTCTTAAGAACATCAGCCATGCAATCAAGCTTATGATAAAGAGTTGCAGAGGTGATGCATTTGTTGTGCATTATTTGCAATACTGCACCGCAACTCTATTTTCTACATTATTAATATAGTTGCATTTAGTTATGCTATGCTACACCACATGCTACAGCCACTTTCTGAAGCATTTAAAAATGGTGAATGATGCACTGAAATAAAAACTAAATCACAACCAAATCAGTTTTTTCAATCTTGATTTTGCTGCTTTAAAATTCTAAGTTTAATCAAGTCATTTTAAGGTATTTTAATTTTGACGTGTTGAGTTTCTGTAACTTAGTTGAAAAATTTCTGTTATGATACAGGATTTAAAACCTTAAGTTGATTCAACTTAAACAAAAATTTTGACAGAAAGGTTTTTTCAAAATATCAAAATAATTATCTCTCCAGTGCAATATACTACAAAACGTCAGCCATATTAAATACGTAGTATGTTTAATCTACACTTAAAAGTTTCTTCACAGCGATCCCATTGAACCATTTTTGGTTACCAAAAGAACCATTCCGTCAATGGTTCTTAAAGAACTATTGTTCTCTTTCTTTTAATAGTCAAATTCAGTGGTTCTCAACCCTGGTCCTTAGGGAGACATCTAAAATGTGCAGTGCTGTTATAGACCAGGGTTGGGAACCACTAGTCTAAAGAACCTTTCGTGAAATGGTTTAATGGAACAGTACATCCAAAAATGGTTATACGGCATTTACACATAAAAGCACAGTGCCCAAATATTGTGTGTTTGTAGTTTTATATATAGTAATTAAAACTCAAATGGCACACATTCAGTGTGTTTATTTATTTTCCTCTTCTAGGAGCCTCTTTAATTGAATTTAAAATTGAACTAAGTACCTGGGATATGCAGGCCAGTCGAAGTCACAGGACCATTAATAAATAAGTGTCAGGAATTCAGTGTCGTCTTTTACATCACTGGTTCACAGTTACTGGGGTCATTTGACAGGAGAATAGGCCCTGAGTGGAGCACATGCAACTAGATAGTCAATAAGATAACCCGTCTCAAGTGCAGGAGGACGGCATCAGATTCACTGGTGCATCTGCAGAGCTTGGAACCGAGTGTGGCATTTCATTCAGAGCCACCTCTGGCCAAACCTCACAGTGCCACATTCAATTAGACCCATTCAAAATGGTTTCTACCGCTTCCTTGTTTACAAACTGCCCCATAAAGGCACATGGAGCGGAACCAAGTGGGTAAAACTGAGTCACTGGAGCAGGAGAGCCACCTCAGCCAAAATTCCAACCATTTCAAAAAGAAGGAATGCAATACACACATACCTTGATGATTTACACATATTTCTTCACAATGAGGATGACCGGTGTGCGTCCAGGAAAAATTCAGGAATTTCAGTTCAGGAAAAAGCTTTTATTGTGAGCTGAAAGGGGAATTAGTCGGTGAATGGGGAGGTCTAAGCTATGTACACTGTGTCCGCAGTCAGGCCTGCATGTTTGTTTTTATCGCAGCGTGACGCTGGTGTGACCGGGCCTTGTTTACCTTGGAACAATGTCAGAATTTTCTCCCTGCTCGATTCCTGTCGATTGCATCAGAGCTAAGGGAGCAGTTTTAAAGCCTATCTTATGTTTGAAATTTAAATTACAAATCAGTGAGTGTGTATTTGATGTAATTAAAATATATATGTGTATATATACAGTATATATACAGTATATATACAGTGTGTATATATACAAGGATTTAGAACACAAAGGTGTCTTTTCCTTACAATAGTGTGAAGGTTTGCATGTTTAAACAGGTTTGGATAGATCGTTTTTGAAATTGAAAAATGATGATTTTTCTGGCACATTTAGCGCAGATTTAAATCTACCAACTCACACTAATCTATCTGCATGATCTGTTGTCAACAGACATTTACTGCCAGTCCAATCAATCTGCACTTACTGAACAATGCAGTTTATGTCAAATAATGTCAAAAAATTTACCTATTCTTGGTAATATGTACCAACACCAGCTTGCCACTGATGATTAACAAGGGTTAGGCGATAAGGTTCACATTATGAACGTTTTTCTCATTAACAAAATTGAGATTATTCTGTCTTTTGCAATAAAGTTCTCATCATATCAGTGACGTTAATCAAAATGTGCAGCTAGAAATGCATCAGGTGTTAAGGGTGTGTCTCAAGAACCAGACAGAACATGAAGAACATGAACTGTTGCATTGCTTGATCAGGTCACTGAAGACAAATCATTGGGGGAAGTGTTGTGAGAATGTTAAACTTTGTAATACAGATTTGTGGAGGGACTGTTGCATTCTCAGTGTTGCCACAGGGAGCGCTACAGTGGGCTTGTTTGTACTCTGTCTTTTAGGGTTTGTTCTTCATTTTTGGGGTTCTTTTGGGGCTACTGTCATGACAGAGCAACAGTCTAAGTTAGTTAAACTGTCAAATTGTTTATTGCTGGTGCAGGCATTTGTTGGTAATTACTTTGATGATTCAGGGTTGTCAGCAGATTGCATACTTTAGATACATTTGTCAAGCATTTGTGTAAACCTGTGTAGTGTAGTTTGAATATAACTGTTGAGTTGTCTGTTTTGCTAGCAACTAGCAGACTGGGGTAATACTGGTGACCAACTGGAATGTGAGTAATAATTGAGAAACTAATGCTTTTATTAGCAATAGTTTTAATACTAAATAAAATATACTAAAAACAAATCGAATTCTTGTTTTAAAATCTATTTTTTCTATATAAAATTGACTTCTTGTTTCAGCTATGATGAGCATATATATGGGAAGTAGGAACACCCTGAAAAAATCATAACTCCTATCTTATTGTTGATTGGTGAAATTGGTGGCGTTAAAACTCTCCCCATTTTACAACCATACTTCATCTCCCCTTACTCTCTATAATTTATAATCAAAGCATTATGTTTAAATATTCCTTAAGGCAAAATTTTCCATGTAACTTTGGAATATTATAGAAATACGTTTATCCAGTACAAGCATTCTCTAAAACATACACATGTAATAAATTAGTAGTCTCACAAAATTGTTACATTTTTGCATTTTTAATTGAACAAGCAAAAGCAGCATATTTACACAAATGTTTCTGCATTTTACAAACGTTTCATCGGTTTTCAGGCATCCCAGTTTTACTTGCTAACAAACCCTAAAGTGCATTTCAAAAGGCCAAATCTTGTTCGCAAAAACTTTCGACACATTCTAGGCTTTATTAATCTTACAACGAAGGTTAAACGCAAGCTTGTCATCGCAGTTCTGAAAGTGTTGGTTTCCTTCTGCTGTTGGACAGTTCAGGAGTCTCATTATTGATCAGTCTCTAACTGTTGGTTCAGAACTTATCTGTGGAACTAAGTAGTGCATAGTGAACATAAAACACTTTACACGTACTTTATGAAAAACAGACGGATGGTTGTGGAAACACAGACTGTGTGCTGTGAGACAGATCCAGCTTACACAATCAAATCTGTACCACCGATTGTGATACCAAGAAACTCAAACTGATTTAAAATAATCATCAAATCAAACATTTTCATGTCAAAAGCAAGTTTCATGTAGTTTGTAACACTGCTTGCGTGTGCATGCATTAGTCAACACCATGGCATACTAGTCACATCTATGACCTTTTCACTCTGCTGTTCCCGGTTAGGCAACACAGTTAGTGTTGTTTATCAGCGGTATGACCTGATGTTGATTGATATAGTGCAGCACTACAAATGTGCTCAGAAATCACTCTAACATAGAGCATCAACACATTAACCATAAGTGCAGCAAGCCACACCACTACATTGTCAAAATCAACAAACCGGAGTAGAAAAACATCAGGGGTACGTAAATGTACCCCTTAAGTCTTGTATAAAACTCCCACCAAAGATGCTGCTGTTACCGTTTGCAACACGCATTTGCTTGGTGGTTAATGGTAAAAGAGGGAATGCTGGTTAAAATGAATGTTAATGAAGGAACAAGATGAAGACCCCTCCACCTATAGCTTCCATAGGTGCCATACAGGTCTGCCATACCCAAAAGTGCACTTGTAGTACATAAGAGAAAAGGTCAGCGAGGAACAGTCACATACTTCATTTGACTCTTTGTAAGGCTTTCGACCGAGAGAACAAGTGCAGACATACTAGTCAGACTTGGCAGAGTGTCAAACTTGGGGATGAAGAAAGACGGTTCTGAATGGAAAAATACAGGAATACTGTAATCTGAGAAAGAATGCGAACTTAACCGCGCAAATTTGTTCCGAATAAAAATGGTCTGGTTTGTGAAAGGTTCAGCAAAAACATTAAACGGTCATGACCATTTACTCTTGTGTTTGCAACTGGAATGCCGTTTTTTCCATGGAACACAAAAGGAGATTTTTATTGCAAACACTTTGTTTTGCTGCAACACATTGTTTTGGATTTTTTGGAGTTTGACTGCTGTGGTTTCTATGAAGTGTCTTTGCATATAAGAAAGACCTACATGAAGATGTCAAAAATTCTCCTTTTGTATCTATGGAAATATTACCGGCATATGGGGTTTGGAATGCCATTAGGCCTTAACACTTACCATAACCACATGAGCAGGCAAATTAAACCAAACAAACATTTAAAATATACCCAACTAAAACCCAACTCTCAAAAGTCCAGGAAACAAGGTACTCCCTTAGAAAACAAAAGGCCAGTTTACAGTTGTCACTTTGGCTAAAAAGAAGTCTTTGAGAACAGTGGAACAGTGTCTTCATTCCAACATCTGCAGATGATTGTGGACGTTGGCGATGTGCATAGGGGGTTTGTGGCCGAGGAGATTTTGAGATGAGAGAATCAGGAGAGAAAGATGGCCCCCCTGATGGGGGGCTGTCGCTAGGAGTTTTGCAGGAGGCGTCTATAATGGGGCATGACCTCATGCTCTGGGAGGTGCAGGTTGAACTCAAGGGCCACCAGGACGGGGAACTCAAAGGCGATCAGCTCTCGTCGGTTCACCCTAAACCTCTCCTCCAGTTTCTAGAGGGAAAGAGATCACGGCTTTAGATTATATAACAGCCAGGGTAAAGACATTACACAACCCTAAAACATCCAAAAACACACACAATGAAGTTTTAAAGGAAGCTCATTGTCCCTTTTTAACCGCAGATGAGCCACTGGAGGTACATTTATTCTCCGCCAACAGTTAAACAATCAAACGAAAGGAATGTTGAGTAAACAACACCATACTTGGAGAATTATAAGTGGTTGTGAAACTGAGAATAAACTAATAAGCTGGAGGAGACTCACATCAATGAGGATCTTGACTTCATGTTTCTTCAGGTCTCCTCCGATCTTGGCTGCCAGCAGGACGCAGGCACCAGCGCAGAGCTTACGGTTCTGTTTGTGGAGTTTACCCTGAAGCACCAGCTTCTCAAAGTAAACGAAGGCCATGGCCACCGTGGACTCCTCGTACCCACACTCCTCCTGAGCTAGTTTACGTATCTCCCTCTTCAGACTACAAAAACAACAGGTCACATACTCGTCAGCACTGACGTTATGTGATAGTATACAATGTGAACTAGAAACACGATGTCTTTATTATGTTGCTGAGACGCAAATAAGGACAGTGAGTCAGTGTAATCTATAAAGTAAATAAATAAGATGGAAGAATATTGCTGAAACACTTGATATCTTCTGGTTCATTGGTGGTGTTTGCTAAGACAAGCAGTATCAGTTTTGCTCATACAGTACATAGGGTCAGGAATCTGAAGATGCCCCAACCCCAAAGTCCATTTCAGTCCAGACACGATGCCTCATTTGATACCTCAGATCGTGTGGCTTGTTGAGGTTTGCTCTGCTATTAGTTTCCTAAGTAATCAGAAGATTTTTGCCTGAGTTTTTTGCTTAGCAGCCCAACTAGATACCTGGATTATAAGCCAAATAATGCTTTCTTGAAATTCATCAAGCCATTTTTTTGTCTGTGAATTTACACTGTTTTGCATGTTATTTCCAGCATCCTCCAGTCAAAAGAAAAACATTAAGACCTGTCTTATAGATCAAGTCGTAATTCAATTATTTTAATCATTATTTAATTTACACATGTATATATGTAATTTTTTTAAAAACAAAACTTCATTGTTGAAAATATGCAGGTAAGTGTGTTTAAGGTATTCATGGTTAGTGTGTTTAAGGTTTAACATGTACACCGACACACCAATATTACAGAATAACCAGATACACAGAAGGTTTTTTTTTGTGGTTAAAAACATCCTTACCTCCTTATCTTGCTCAGTGTTAGACGAATATGAGGGAACTTCTCTTTAAAGGTCTCATTCATGTCCTTCTTGAGGTCAGACGGCTTGACGTACTCAATGACTGTGGTCTGTGAAGAAACAGACAATGGGGGACATTCACTGAGATTGGTCATCATATCACATATGAGTAGACAGATACAACAAAGGTCAAAGAGCCACTGTTTTCAATGGGGCCACTGGGAAACATTTGCTTGCTGTCAAAGCACAGGGCAAGTGAGGTCCAGTTTTACTATCCAGAAACAGCATGAATCTCATAAGTTTCAGAAGAAGAAACTAAGTAGTTTCTACAAGAGCATAAGTGTTTTATCCTGTAATGCTGTGTGCGATAATTAAGCAAAAACTTTCTTGCTGGTAATGTTGAACACAATAGCAATTGTTATAAGCATTAAATAAGCAATAGAAGGAAGGGGAGGGAAAAAACCCTTAACTGATCTCTTGTGTCTGGTTCACAAAATGAAAATAAAAACAGAGCTGGGAAATAGGAAATGAACAGAGTGGCTCCTGTTACATAAACATGATAAAATCATTTTCAGCTGCTATTTTAAAAAATGAATGCAGCTGCCAACAATAGAATAATGAGGATAAAAAATGAAAAGACATGAAGAAAATAATGCAAAAATAACAAAGGCATGCAGTGCAGTTCAGTCTGATTCTCACAGCCAGTGTTTGGAAGACAGACAACTATTTTTCAAGGTGACCACTCTGGTATTTCTCCTACTAAGTCTATTACTAATTAACTTACAAGTTCACACTGTAAACGTGATTATAACTGTAAACAATAACAGTCAAATCACTGAGTGAACTCAAACAATCATGTCTTTTCATTCTTATGAAAGTATCCCGAGATCTTCAAGATCTCAATTATTTCTAGACAGCAATGAGAAGAAATGGAGAGCAAATGTTCTCGTATTTGTTCTCCTGAAAGATCCTGAGATTTTTCTTGTGCAGTAATTTCACATATATCTTTATTTAAACCTTTTTAAATCTTCATAAATCTTTTGTGATATATCAGAAAGTCTGGAATTTCATAATGAAAAACATTTCAAACTATCTGAGCAATGCTATCCTGATTATTTAATAGCTTTATACTCTTACTTTATGTAAACACTTATATCATCTATTACTATTTATTATTTCTGCGATAACCGATACTTAAATGAAACATAAATGAGAGCTCCATTAAGTCTTGTAGGCTATGAAAGAGCAACCTCTGAGCAATAGAGGAGTCATCGGTGAGATGTACAGAAATTGCTGAAGTCATGCTTTGTGCTACGTGATAACTCACCATATATGAGGGAAAGATAAGCACTCTTTTATGTTTTCCACATGGCCACTGAGGGTCATCCAAAAGATTTGGGTCATACTCCCTGAAATCTCCCAGTTCATTCCCTGTTGGACGAGAGCGAATAGACAGATTATACACGTGCTGAGACGGCTGATGGTGTAAACAAGTACACTGATTAAATATGATCCTGCAAATTAGTCTGGATAAGCAATGCTTTGATACACAAATACATGTCCTGAGGACACGTTTATTTTGCTATGACACAGTTTTGTAACCATTTAGAATCAGTGAAAAAGTTCATGACCTTGCTGAAGCAAGCAGAATAGAAAAAAAACACTCTGTGGCCTTATTAAACTGAAGTCTTACCACAAAGTTCATTAAAACTAAACAAGAAGACCCTTGTCAGGGCGTATCAGGGAAACGAGAGAGAATAAAAGGGCTCTGACAGAAGCTGTTGGCGTGTGGACAGACCTGTATCAAGGCTGCTCTGGGTACTGTTGGCACGTGCCAAACTGAGGCTGCGGTGGCTGGCATTGCGTGACTGTGAGAATGACGACGTTGAGTCGATGGTGTTTCGACGGCCCAGGACATTGGTTGGATACAGGAACTGTGTGTAGGAAACAGTCTATAGAGACACAGTGAGGCTTTAGTTATTAGTATTGAGCAACATTACTGGTGTGTTTTAGTAGTTAATAATGAAGAGAAAACTGGATTGTCTACGTATTGTAAGTAAAATAAATCTGTACTGGCATCTAATAACAAACTAAACAAACAGACAAAAACATTTGTTCAGTCACCTTGCCATCTGCACCCAATTCAACACCCTCCAGGCCGATCACCATCTCCTTGGCACTCATGCCGCCTGATGGGTGTCGCTGGCGTCCGCTTTCTGCCTTCACATCCCTGCTGGGGCAAGAGAACACCTCAGTGCTCTGCTGTTACATGCAACAGACCTCACTGCCAAACCCACTTAACATGCTGTTCCAACATACACACCAACACCTCAGAACTTCTCCATCATTCCTGAATACAGGATCCTTTTGCTTTTTACATATGTACAGCTAGTTTAGATTCTAATTTATTTTTTATTATATATAATATCCATATAATTTTTTTAAAAGCATTAAAAAATTATAAATCACGTTACTTTACAGAATGCAACTGTGGTATGTAATTGATACATTGAAAAAAATAATAAAAAAGGAACAGAATGATTTAAAATAAATTGCAAGTTATGGTATCAAAATACAGTAATTGGGAGCGAGTCAAAATGATTGAACTCAGATGATTCTAAAGAGATAATCAACTACACTGGTCAGATTAGGATATTGTTTATAGGGTCAAAAACTTATCAAACCGACCAATCAGACAACAGAACGCAAATAAAAAATTTCCTTTAACATTCTTTAAAAAACAATTGTACCTTGTAGCTGAGGGTGTCAACTAGTGTCTGTTTGTAGCCCCAAAAAGCCATACTGACAGCTACATTATTTACAACTTTAAAGGTGTTTGAATCATTGAAATGTAAATGGACCTTTGTTTGCAGAATGCAAAGGATTTGAGGATTATCAGAGGCAACTACAAACAACATTATCTTCAGCATCAGTTAATAATATTAACATTGTCAGTGCATTACTAGTGTAAGTGATTACTAGTGGGAAGAAATGCATTAAAGGGCCAACTAACCAGACGAACTAGTTCCGAGACTTACAATACTGTAGCATAATATTTAAACAAGCTAATTAATATACAAACTTAGGAACGCATTACTAATGTTGTTAGTAGACACATTTAGAGATGATCATTGAGAAGTGAATTCAGCATAAGCACAGTGTATTCGTGAAATGTTTAGTGAAGCATTGACAATCCACATCAACAAATTGATCTCATATGGTTGTAGGCAGCAGTTACTGCTAACATGGACATTAACCTGATACAACAGTTCAGTGAATGAAAACATCAAGCTAGAAGTATTAGGTGCTCTTGGGAATTTTTAAATCAAAATTATGAAATCAACATCACATTTTTCAGAATGCGTCCTGCGGCAACTAATATAGCTGCAGTGTACAGTCTTGACAGCCCCAAAGCTAATTGTACATTCACCTCACACACTCAGTTTGCTTACATAAACCGTACGTGTGAGTTTGAATTGGTAAGCACTAAATCAGGAATACTGCAGGATCTGAGGCTCATCGGCCACTGGTGGTGCTGATGTGAGCTGAGCATCACTGTTTACTGGTACTACAGTCAGAAAACTCACACCCAGACTGCTCAGTCAATACTGGCAACTGCATTCATCACTGACTAAAGAACTGAGCAAACCTGGTCATATAACAGAAATCTGGGGGATAGTCCAAACGTCTGAGACCACATTGAAAATTTTTGGTTAAAATTGGAAATGAGCTGAAAGTTGTAGGATTTATTCAAATGTCTGACAAAGAATAGCTGTAAAATACATTAGAAATACAGACCTGAAAAGACTATTAGGTAACTATTCATGTTTGGACCTCACACTATATTTCATAATACTATATATTAGAATATTATGGCAAAATATAAATTTTCAATATTACTTCAATAAATGCAATTACAGCCATTAAAAAGGAACTTTAAATATGTACCTGATAATAATGTATCTGAGCTTGATCTGAGTCTGACCATGTCCAGTTAATATATACAGTGCCATTCTACAATTGCTTTTGTTATGAATACCCTCTTCTCTTCTAATAATTAGTGCAAAGCTCATTTATCAGTAGTCATTCATTAATAAGACTATATCAATAAAAGGCAGATATGGCAGGGTTGAGGGTCATAGCTAAACTCTCACCCACTTTGCACAATCTCCTGTAACAAACACAATAATTGGGATACACTCCATTTGTAATTGAAACCAAGCTAACATGTCAAAAGTATCTACTCTTACATTTAAAGCAAGTTGAATTCCTCACTTTTGAAAAACAGTGTTTTGGAAGTACATTGAAGTACACTAAAGGGCACAAACTGTGAGAAAGCAGGCAATGCCCAGGTGTGTAAGACAATGTTCTGTTAGACGTAAGATATAAAGGCAAATGGAAGGGTTTTAGACTTAAATAAAACAAGCGGCACAGCTGCAGGTTCAAGACAAAAGTGGCCTGTTCCTAAATGCAGAGGGTGAGGTCTATGAAAAACATGCCATAACCTGCTGGTCAATTCAAAGTATTGAGATGACACACCCAGTTCCAAAGCTCTGGACAGCTATAAATGTACTGACTCCAAAGATCTGTGCATACAGTCTAAAACATCTGGATGATATAAATACTAGAGGTAAAATATAATAGGTTAAAAATCAGCCTGTTCTACACTTTCTGTGTACATACCTTACCTGAAATATTTTTTTAAA
>JAZGTK010009929.1:0-16805 GCA_036877625.1 Ambastaia sidthimunki | reverse complement strand
TTTTATTTTTTGTTTAATTTGAAAAACAAAAAAGTTAGAACCTTATAATTCTAAGGTAGCGATATACATATACAGCTTTCTTTTTTGAATTTAGGGAAATAAATGATCTAAACATGTTCTGTCAGACTTACCTGACTGTGGTTTGAAGTTTATGTTATTGTATTTATGAATATGTTGCTCTAACAGGTTAACGTTGATAATGTAAGAAGCATGGTCTCAAAGTCAAGCTGAGATCAGTTTGTCATATTATAATAATCATATAATATTATATATAATCATATTGTGTATGTCATATTGTATTATATTATATAATATTATATATGTCATATTATATATAATCAGGTGTCATATTTCAGTTCAGACCTTTAAAATTGTTGCAGGTCTCATCAAAGATTATGTGCATGTAAGAGATAGCAGCTGGTGGTGTATATATAGAAATATATAGATTAATATATATAAAAAACAGTATGTGTTTATGTTCAAAGTTTATGCATAGAAAATACACAATTATAAGTCCTAAAGATGATTCATTTCAACAGACAAAGTGGCCATCAAGATCTTGGATAAAACCAAGTTTGATCAGAAGACCCAAAGGCTGCTTTCCCGAGAGATTTCCAGCATGGAAAAGCTGCATCATCCAAATATCATCCGTCTGTATGAGGTGGTGGAGACGCTGACCCGTCTACACCTGGTCATGGAGTACGCGAGTGGAGGGGAACTCTACACAAAAATCAGCATGGAGGGGAAGCTCTCCGACATCGACAGCAAGATTGTCTTCTCTCAGGTTCTCTCAGCTGTGAAGCATATGGTAAGCTATGCAGAAAACAACTATTTGTTCAGCAAAAAATATTTGTGAGCGAAAAATATTGCTAACACAAATGTAAGGAGATTTATGTAGAAAGGCTGTCAATAAATCTAAATGTATTTTAGGAAAGTTACTTAGCAATGTCACCATGATCTAATTAATATTCATGAGACACATCATCACCAAGTTCTGACATCATAAGTCAATTGCTGCCCAACCACTGCTTGTACATCTAAATAAAATTAACTATGAATTTATCAGCAGTGTGTTTCAAAACATCTCAAATCATTTATGTTTCTCCTTTCCAGCATGACAACAACATCATCCACAGAGACCTTAAAGCAGAGAACGTTTTTTATACCTGTAGCACCTGCGTCAAAGTGGGTGACTTTGGCTTCAGCACTGTCAGCCGTCGAGATGAGACCCTCAACACTTTCTGTGGTTCTCCCCCTTACGCTGCCCCTGAGCTTTTCAGAGATGAAAACTATATAGGTGTCTGCGTGGACATCTGGGCTTTGGGAGTCCTGCTGTTTTTCATGGTGACCGGAACCATGCCCTTCCGTGCTGAAACGGTGGCCAAGCTGAAGCGCTGTATCCTGGATGGAACCTACACGGTGCCCACATGGGTACCAGAACCATGTCAGAAGCTGATCAGAGGGATCCTACAACCCCAGCCGTCCGATCGCTACACTGTCGAACAGATGATGGGCTGTGAGTGGCTGTTACCAGTAGAGTTTCCCAAAGCTATGGAGCCTTTTAAACTGGACCCACTCTACTTGGCCGAATCCGGGCCGAGGGAGCTAGAGGAGCATGAGATCGAAGTTAGGAACGCTCTGGAGACCCTCGGCATCACCGTAGACCACATTCGTAACAACCAGGGCAAAGACGGCAGGAGCTCCATCACTGGAGTCTACCGTATTTTACTACATCGGTCGCATAAACGACAGGCTGTGGAGAGCATGCCGGTAGTTACTCATGTGGTGAATGGAACTGAAACTAAAAAGGACCGTCTGAAGGCATACAGGAGCCTTAGACATACATCAAAACTCTGCATCATTTTGTGATGCTAAAATCTAGAAAACTGTTGATTTTATATGAACAATGGGTAACTCACAGAAACTAAAGGTAGTTATGTTTGATATACCTCTTTTGTTATCTTTTTCATTGAAAATGAAATCAGTGAATGCCTTTATTAGAATGAGTGGAACTCAGGAATGGAATAAGTGTGACTGCAGCTGGACTGAAGGTTTGAAAATGAGTGAAGCAAGACTTGTCCCAGTGTCTTAAATGTCATGTCTTGTTTAGATATGTAATAAAGTGCTTTGGACTGCATTGTCATGCTTGGACTGCATTTGAGTGTTTGCTTTTGGAAAATAAGGAAAATAAAAGAATTTGAGAGGCATAATAATTACCCACAGTGTATGAAATATGCAATTAATGTGCAAACTGATTACACTAATTCATCTACATTTATTAATCTAATATCAATTATTAATATTTTATGTTCTAAAAGTTCTCCTGAGGCATGAATTGCACACTATTAGGAAAGTCTTCTGAATTATGGTGTGAGTATAAATGCAAGCAGAAGGACAATATTAAGCTAATACGTAATATAATAATAATGTGGATGAATTATATAGATGCAAAATTATTACATATTTAAAAAAGTAACTACGTGACTTGAAGGCATGTAGCACTTCACTACAACTCCCAGGAAGCCTTTCGAAGAAGACGTGACCCTGCTGACCCGCCTTTACGGGATGACGCAATTTTTGCCTCGTTGGAGGGTGATTTCATCAGGAAATACAGATTTCAAGACAAAGCGAAGTGACTTCCTATTTGTTGTATATGTCCACGAATCTTATTTGGCTATAAGATCAGGAAAGGTAAGCGTTTATTTTACAGCCTTTCTAGATGTAAATAAAAGGTTGATTTTCTTTCCTTGAATTTTAACATTTGAAGGAGACTTCATTATGATTAAGCTGTCAAATGTCGGACCTTCCGCATGTTTTATCAGATATTTTTATATTTTTAACAGATTATTTAACTGATATAGTAAAATGTGTTAATAATAAGCTAAATAATAAAATAAAATAATAAGCTGATATAATATACACCCCTATACATATTGGCATGCTATTATTTTTATTATGCATCTTATTATGTGCATTGAAAACTCAGATTACTTAATTATAACGGAATTAAATTAAATAAAATTGCCTTTAATGTGGCAACAGTAATGCTAGTGTAATACATAATGTTTACGCTAGTAACCATTAATATTAATGTTTTAATAATCGAGCCCTTCCTGTAAATTCAGATCTCCTCCAAAAGCATTCATCTTACACAACAGTGTACTTTCGACCAAAACTGTGATATACGTTGGTCTGTTAGTCATGTACGGTTGTGAAATTGTGTTGTTTTCTGCTGTTGTGTTGTTTTGTAAAACGCCAGTCACATGATAAGTGGGCGGGGTGTGAATTGGAGCGAGCTGTCATGCGGATGTACACTTTTATTTATGTCATCTTTGACATGTACTTAGTACAGTGTAAATGTCTTTCAGATGTCGGTAAATGAGGATATGGATAATACAGACCTGCTAGAATTAATCTTCAAGGATGAAGATCGGGGATCCAGTGACCTTTTTCTCGCAGAAGCGCATAATTTGCTGGACGATTTGCTTTTGGAGCAAGATGTATGTAGTCCTCACTTTGCTATGACTCCACGTGGACTCAGTTTTGATGTCAAATATAAGCAGTTTATAAGCATGCCAGTTTATAAGCAGTGTGTAGCTTTTAGTATTTATACAGTAATTAACTGATCATCCATGTATTCATGAATACTTGGGACGTATTTAAGTTTATGACATTGTATGGCATTTAAAAAGTTGACCGGTTGTATGTCATTCTGTATTTATTATATTATTCTAATTCTAATTGTTTAATATTATTTATGTTGCTTTCGTGACCTAAAATTAACTAAGAGACCAAGTATACAAGTATGTTTGTACTGTAAAAACTGTATTTGTCACAATTACAATTATTGTACTAATTAAAGACAAACAAAAAATTGTAAAACTATGGCAAAAAAATTCAAACAAAACGGTGTTGAGTTACAGGATTTAAAAGATACACTTCCCTATATGCATTCATGCAAATATTATGCCAAAATAAAAAATATAATATGCTAAACATATTAAAAAATCCATTGACATCCTATGCGTTAACTGTCTATTTACAAATGCTTATATTATTGCAGATGTTAAATGGAATGGATACAGAGGACTTCCTCAGCACTCTTCTAGGTGAGGAGGATGATGGTCTGGCTCTCAGCTGCCTGTCTCACTCTCCTCATGGAAGTGACAGTGGAATTTCAGAGGACACCACTCCTCCACACTGTCAAAGTCCACATGACGGCAGTGAGACTGAGACTGTCCCTAGTCCGGGATTCGAACCCCTGCTGTATCCCGAGTTTGTGACGGAGAGCTATGAGGCACAGGTGGTCCAGACAGACCACTGCTACACCCTCCTGCAAGACACAGAGACCCTGCTGAGTGTCCGATCAGAGAATCCTGAGCCAGATGTCTTTATAGATGTCGGTAAGGGTTGCGCTGTGGTTGTAGCTGTATTCTTATCATGTGTGTGTAGGTGCACAATAAACCTATCAGATTTAAGCACCCATCTCATTCTTATTTTCACCCGTCAGATGACTTGGAAGTCGACATGACAGACAGCTTTACTAACGAGCTGCCCTGCTCACTCACAATTGAAGATTCCACACAGAGCAGCAAACCAGACCACCAGGTACGTTTATACAATAATTCAAGATAACTGCAGCTTGTTTTTCCTTTGACAGGCAAATAATGTGATATATTTTGTCTCAAGTTCCAGTTCAAAGAAATAGTTTTGACCGATGAGGAAAAAAGACTTCTGGCCAGAGAAGGTGCTACCATTCCAACTCAAATGCCTCTTACGAAGGTAAATACATACAAAATCTGTATAAAACACATATACCTCCAAAGCGTATGTGTAGTTTATGTGAACTTAATATGGTAAAAAGTGCTGTGATTCTTTAGGCAGAGGAACGGACTCTAAAGAGGGTGAGGAGGAAGATTCGAAACAAGCAGTCTGCTCAAGAGAGTCGCAAGAAGAAGAAAGTTTATGTCGATGGTCTTGAGAACAGGTTAGACTGGAGAGCACTGACACATCTGTTGAAAACCATCATAGTGTCTCTAACTCTTAACTCACAATACACTGAGGGTTTGTGTTATAGTAACATCAATTCAGTTTAAAAGGTTACAAAAATGTGTCTGTGTAACCTTTGTTCTGTAGATGATCTGGTCCTATAAGTATGCAGAGTAAAGCTGTGTAAAATATACATTTCAGTAAAATTTGGGGTATTTTTACGTGCTTAAAATAAATGTATTTTATCCTCCATAGGGTTGCAGTCTGCACTGCTCACAACCAGGAATTACAAAAGAAAGTTGAGATGCTACAGAAGCAAAACATGTAAGTTTTTATTGTTTACTTGCCCAAATCACGTTGTTGTTGTTCCACATTAAGATAAAACGTCTATACAGCCTAACCACTATTAATATCAATAACATGATTTTATTTTATGTATCTTAAGGTCCCTTATGGAACAGCTAAGAAAACTCCAGTCTATTGTGAAGATGTCCACAATTAAAACCACAACCACTAGCACTTGTATTATGGTGAGAATTTGGAACTGTTGTTTATTTGATTTCATGAGTTTTATTGGTCATCAATACAAAATAATACATTAAGATTTTGTATATCACTGGCACACACTGTGAATTTTCTGTCTTGCATGAATTGATGAGATATTTCCTGACCTCTGTTTTCACTTTTCCAGGTTTTCCTGCTTTCCTTCTGTCTGATTGTTTTCCCTTCAGTCAATCCTTTCGGCAGCAGTGGACAGAAAGATCTATATACGTCATCCACAGGTGAGCAAACAGTTTGTCATTGTGTAACCAAATGTTGTTCTTCTGGTTGTTCTAATGTGGATTTGTTGTACTGTATTGTGTCATTGATGTCACTATGAAAACAACAGTAGCCACTACCATAGAGTTATTTTAAGTATTATTTGTGCTATTCAGTTACTTATTAAACCAGTAAATAATGTGTTTCTGCTCTTTCACAGGCATGTCCCGGGCATTGCGGTCTTATCCAGCCATCCTAAAAGAGGAGGTTGTAAACGCACCTGCTCCAGAAGTGGCAGATCAGGAACTCCTCCTGGTGGCCACTGTGGAGAGCAGCCAGGTTCTGCTGTCAGGCGGTCAGAACCACACACCTGATTACCAGCAGGTCGAGCAGCCTGACTCAGAGTCTGGTGTCAACAGCAACTCATCCGCTGACTTCCCCACCCCTGGCCAATCAGATCTCAAACCAGACGGAGCTCTTTCAGACTCCCACAGAAACTCAGCAGCATCCCCAGTCATCTACGACGGCCAGAGCAAAACCAAGGAGCCCTGGATGGAGCAGAAACCCACGTCAGTTATAATACAACAGCGCCGCTCTGATGAAATGTAGGAACGCAAACAAGAGCACTTGTTTTGATGTAGATTAAACGCGTACCAGAACCATTTCTCTTCCTTACAGCATATCAGTTTTCCTGTTTTTTTTTACATGGATCTTCTGGCATGCTTTTGTAGCACTTTGTCGATACCCGGCCATTTGTTAGAAGGTTATTGTCTGTTTTCATCCGCACAAATTATGATTCTCTTTCAATGGAAACATCATGGAGTTAGATCGTCTTGAACTCTGCATTGCGTCCACATCGAGTTTAAGGACATTCAGGAAATGTGTTACATGTGTAAATATTACTTAAGCCATTGTAAGGCAACTGGGCATCTAGTACAATATTATTTTCCATTGTAGTCAGGGAGCCACCTGCTTAAAGAGATTTTACTACTGAAAAACATCAGTGATATGGTGATCTGTTTAGAAAAGGGACAAGCTTGTTCTTTGTGAGGTGTTTTTTTTTTGCTGTCACTGCATTTGTGGCTTAAATCTCTTATTGCACTGCTGTAAATTTGGGCTTAAATGAAGCATTTTAGGAGTAAAGTGTTGCACATATACACAATAATAATAGTGTTAATGTCTATACATGTATATAGCAAAAATGTCAGAAAGATGTTTAAATATCATTTTCAGTTGTCTCTTTAAAAGCTTATTTTATTGTATATTTTATCTTTTTTATTTACATGTTGATTTGTGTCAGTCTGTGATTACATGATGCACTGATGTGTCTACAAATGGAATGTTTATTTCTGTCTTGATCGGACATATTAAAAAGAATCAGTTTACGTCAAGACTACATTTTTATTTTTGACATCCATCACACATTGAAGTGATTGCATAACGAAACATAAAAAGTCTGTTTCATTATCCAGCTTGCATAGTCTTACATTTAGAACTTGACATTTGACCAAGTTCCAAAAAGCACGTACAACCACACAGTCTCAGGCTTCTAGAAAGACAGGCAAATCAACAACAAGCAATGCACAGCTAACTCATCTAACTTTAATGCAAATGCTTTGACCAAAACAATGCTAAGATGTAAATCTATACCTACTGTTAACAATTGTGATACCATTCTAAACATGTAGTGCAAAAACAAGAAAACAATTTGGCATCCAGCGAATAAGCACAGTGCAAAGTATTACCTTTTAAAATTTAACCTTTTAAAAATTCAAAATGAAGTACAACAATGGCATCTAAAGCATCTATTTTTAACGCTGTCTTTCTGGTATCTATTTCAGCAGGTCTTGCAGACTATTATTAAGATGCTGAGCTGAATCAGGTGTGTTAGATGAGAAACACGTGCACAGCTGGGGTCGCTCCAGGACAGGGTTGAGGTGAAAGGATTGTTTGCTAATGTCCATTTTCTACCAGCAGATGGCGCCCGAACATGCTTAAATATTATAAAGTCAATTCTGCAATGATCGGATCAACAGAAATTGAACTGTCGATAGATTGTCACTTTCAGTCATCAGCTGTACAGTTTTATAGTGGCATCCGTCATCAGTACCTGTCAGGTTAAATTTCAGATAAATTAGTTGTGTGTTTTTTATTTACCCTGAGCAAATAATCGTCACTGAGGAGATCAGCAAGTGTTATCAAGCATGACTCACTCGACCACATTTACCCTGCATGACATGTATTGCTAGATACGCAGCCGCTAGATGGAGCCTCATATATTACTTACTGAAGTTAGAGCTGCAGACGCATCACTCCAAGCCTTACAAATACAAATGCATTTATATTGGAACAAAGAAATATTGCCATATTAGAAATCATATCAAGTGTCTCCAAATGACACAAATAGCAGATCAAATCACACATCTAAACAAGTGCATACAGAATTACAAAAAGTATTCAACAGTTTGACCAAGATTTGATGTCGTAGTTATATGTAGATACCTACAGCGAAGCTCTTGTGAGATGCTGATGAATAATTGACTAAAATCTATTTACGGGAATACTATTGCTTACCATTTTGGTCGTTCTGGTACATGTGATATTAAGAGTTTAAACATTAGATTCTGTTATCTATTATTATTGTATTAATTTATGCATTGAACTGACACTCTTTTAAAATGATTAAAGAGTAAAAACAAAAGTTTTGACTCATTGCCTTCTTGGCATACAGTTTTTGCAGATCGTAACAAAGCCAAAGGGCAGGTGGGACACTGGGCTATTATTTCTGCTTTAGGACTAGCCAGGCTGTCATTAATAGGCACACGACAAAGACGAGTCCATTAGTAATGCCTCCCTTACAAATGCAAAACAGCGGCGTGTGCCTCGGCAGCCTTTGTTTGTACGTGATTGTGTGTGAATCGCATTGATTCGCTAATATTTCTTCTTCCTGACTAAGGACTAAAGCATAAAACGAACTATTAACAACTTCACACTGTTTGTACCCAAAAACACACAAGCTGTGCTGTAAGATATAGCACGAGCTGTGCTTTGTGTTGATAGGATGATATTTAAACACCCACGTGGGCTGTTTACTGGCAAGGAACTCGTACCAGGGCGATTTGCATACTCCCATGCCACCAGCCAATCAGAAACGGGTGTGAGAGGAATACCCGCCCACTGCCAAGAAACTGCGCTGAGCCTCCTTATAAAAGGGCGAGCGCAGGACAACGCACCACAAACTGAAAGCTCAGGGCAAGAAACAACAATAATCGTGACCTAACGTGGATTTAAACAATGACTTTTGAAGAATTCAGTGGACAAGACAACGCAGCTGCCACCGGCGACAGGTGAGTTTATTGTTCAATCGATCAGCCTATTACTTTATTTTATAACATTGCTTATTAATTATTAAATGTTTTATTAAACTTAAACAACATGCATTAATGCAGAATTATTTTGTTCTCCAGAATGCAGAGTGCTGGATCAGCGCTAGAGGAGCTCCTTGTCTCCGCTAAGAAACAAGACTGTCTTACTGTCGGAGTGTACGAGTCTGCACAGGTTATGAATATGTAAGTATTTGTTATTATTTCAAAGCATACCGTGTCTGTTACAGTGTTGTCGTTAATATGAATGCATGCATGCATGCAACGGTCTCTGATCTATCTTTATTTTCTCTACGACCTCAGTGACCCGGATAGTGTGGCTTTCTGCGTCCTAGCCACGGATGAGGAGTACGAATGTGACATCGCCCTGCAAATCCACTTCACTCTCATCCAAGCCTTCTGCTTCGATAACGACATTAACATCGTGCGTGTGAACGACATTGAACGTCTTGCTGACATCGTGGGCAGCGATCAAGACGACGAACCTAAGGACGCGCACTGCATACTTGTAACGGTGAGTAGACTATAGCGAGCCCACGCTTCATCTACACCATACCTACACTTTGTTTTCACCCACATTTGCCCTTCATCTACCTGATGTTAATTGCTTTTTCTCCTCTTTTTATTACAGAGCCCCAGCACTGACTCTTGGAAAGACTCTGCTCTTGAGAAACTGGGTATGTTTTGTGAAGAAAGCCGCAATGTTTATGAATGGGTGCCCACTATTACCCTGCCAGAACGCTGATAGGGGCTTTAGCATGTTTACATGTGTGAAGCTGGAAACAAGTCAAAGATTCTGGGTGTGAAGACATCCATCCTGAAGGCTACGCAGCTGCAAAGCTCAAAGCTTTGAGTTATTGTCTGGATTGCCCTCACAACAGGGGAAGATAAGAGGACTGTCCCAGAATACAGTTGGGGGTCCTGGAAAGTTGGCTGCTGTGGTTCAGAATCGTTCTTTTTGGGGGTTTTTTTGGACAAGCAATGAGACGTTTTTTTGGACAAGCAATGAGACGCTTCTGTGCCACTGAAGTCTATTGTGGTGGTATCATGGAGACAAGAGGAGAGAAATGACAGATGGACTGAGGAAAAAGAGAAAGAGAGCATGTTTATGAAATTGTTGGAGGAAAAAGCCTTGGAATCACTTTCTAATGGAATGTGGGGATTTGAATTTGAAAGAGGGACCAAATTTAAACGACATTTTGAAAAACATTGTTTTGTGGTCGAAATGGTACTTGGAAAGTTAATATTACATGGACACTAATGTAACTTGTCTGTTTTGTAATTTGTGGGCTGGAAAAGATGGTGTTGATGAAATTTATTTTACTTTGTTAAATACTGACAATGCAATGTCAAATTGTGGCAAATATGCACAATGCCATTTCTGAGTTTTTAAAATAAATGCTCTAAAATGCAATGATTCTTTGTTTCTTTTCGAAGCTGTTAGATATTGCTTGCAACAATGTACTTACAAATGTACTTTTGCTGTACTGTTACATCAGATTAGTGAGGTCACAGCAGTCCAATAACCATGTCTGCAGGAGAGAGAGAGAGAGAAAAAGAGGTTGTGAGATAGCACAAGAGAGGCTGGCAGTTCTCCAGACCCTGCCTGACCTTTTACCACCCATGCACCAGCTGCTGTCTTTAAACGGCTTGCTCAACTGAGAGGCCCCTTGCAAATGCAGACTGACTTCTAATCTGTGTCGGTTATGCATCATTCATTTCAAGCAGAGACAAATCTGTTACTAATTGAGCTATGTCAAATATAACTGGACAAATATAATTGTAAAGCAAAGAACTTTAAAATCTCAAGAGTGCAAACAAAATAATCACAAATGAAAGTACAGAATTCTAAATATGACAACACAGGTTGGAGTGCAGTAATACCAAGAAGGGTTGTAGTAGTATTATTTTCTAGTTAACTTTAACAATACTAAGAGTGCTTTTCACTCGTAATAAGGAGGTTATTTCAACTCAGTCATTGTTGAAGTATGGTTTGTGGTTTACTAGAGAAAGAGTTCTAGATTACCCGTAAGACAGATACTCATTTGTGGCACGTTTGATCTTTCATCCCTGGTTACACTGGCCAATCAGATCTCAACCTTCAGAATACTGCTGAAGTGACATCACTGGAAATTTTGTATGTGTTTCAGAGCAAATACCTGGACCAGGTGCTGTATACTGATGGCAAATGCCCGAAGCAAAGTGTATCAAAACTTGAAAGAGCATTTAGGGTAGTGGCTGAAAGTCTTTGTGAGGCGCCCTTAGAAGTCAACCGACAAGAGAGCTAACCATCCTGCAAAGCGCACGCATACATACATGCAGACACAAAGCCACACACACACCTGCTCTTGATAACAAAGAACACCAGGCAAATTAACAAAGGGGTTCCTCAAACAATTTTATATGCAGATAATAATTGATCTAACTAAGAATAATTATGACACAGACTGCCTGAAGTTAATAAACTGGGAGAGTCCCTTTTGATCATTTTAGTAACACACACACACAAACCTTTTCTTTCAAAGGAAACAATGCACTAGTATTCAAACATGCACTGTTATGTCTCTACACCAGATTTTGAAATCGACAATAGAAAATATTTAACATCAATTCACTAAGTGTTTTAATTCACTGTGTACATGAACATAAAGGACAGTGAACATCAGTAACACAATAGAAATCAGTAACACAAATAGTGCTTTTATGTTTACTACACACACAGTACACAATGACTGTGCAAACGGAGTCACATTCATTAATTTACAAATCACGTGAGTGCAGACACAAAGGGGGGTCTGAGTTTCCTCACAACTGTCTGAGTTTCCTCAGAATCAGACCGCTAGCTCAAGACAACAAGATAAAGGATGTCTACGTGTCTGCTTCAAAGGTGACCCGGTTAACTATTGTGTGAAGGTGCTTGGATAATGCAGGTTTTCTGTTGTATTGTTATGTGCTTTTGCCAAACAGTTTATTATAGTTTGTGTGGGGGGCTAAGTGTCTAGTCAACACAAGCTTTACTTAAATTGCTTTCAAATATCTGACAGACTCCATGCTTTCATGTTTCATAACATGCCTTCATCTTCCTCTGTCTGGACATTTGTTCTTTGTAGTGGCATTGCATTTGCAGAATGACCTGACACGCTTTTTTACCTGCTTAGCAGGGGATGCAGTTCATATGTCTACGTGCGACGGGCCCTCACATGCTGTAAATGCGAAACAACTTTCTCATCATATTTCCGCCCCAAGCGTGTTTTTTCTCAGAGGCCCACAGACCTTCTGTGAAAACCAGACGTTGAAGCTGAAAATTTCAGGAAACGTCAATTGGCCACCAAACTTCCCTACACACGTTTCAAAGTTTCAGCATTAGAAAGCCGACCACCGTGTAAATGGCAATGACTTGTTGCTCCTCTCTGATTGAAACATTTGTGACTTTTTATTTGTGTTCACAGGTGCAAAGGCTTCAAAACACAGAGAGAAAACTATTTACCCCGAAACCACTTTGCAGCTGGTTGGCTGTCTGTGCTGCACACATGTGCCCCTCCTTTTCAAACCCTGCAGCTAGTGACTCAACTCAGACAGTAGTACTGGCATCTGTTAGCGCTAATGTTTGCTCTGATCACCAGTCACAGACATAGTGTTCTTCTGGTCTTATGACTCAGGAAGTGTGAGATGTGCTGATATGAGAGTAGATTTCTCCCCTGACATCAGTTTCTTTGCAGGTGGTTCTAAAACTGCTGTTTTAAACGTAATAGACTGTAAACAGACAACTTTGATGTTCAAGTTTTCAGACGTGCAGTCACTGTAGTACACTGATGTGATTAATTTATTACTTGTTGTATGTACGTGCATGAGGTTAAAAGAGTCACACATCTAGATAGTGAAGTATTAATTGCAACCTGCACGACTGTGCAAGGTGAAGCCTTTCCTGTAATAAAATGATATTTTAAAAGAAAGCATGTAATGAAAAAAATGATGCATGCATAAGCAGTGTCATGGAACAGATAAACTTAATTTAAAAAGACCAGCTTAGTATGCTAGTTAATGCTGTTTGGTGTTGAGCAATATGTATTAATATGAAAATTGCTGGTCAGATTAGTTAGGAAGCCTGGTTAGGTCACCAGCATGCCAGCATAACATGCTAAGGACTAGCACCCAAAACACGACATATGCTGGTGTGCTGGTTTTTTTGTACCAGGAAATGTACTTGTTGAATGAACAGTACTATTACATTGTAAAGCCCATTTTCCAACTGGATTACTATTTATTGGCTGACCCTTATAAAACCTGTACTGAACAGAAAGAACTAGCCAGTCCAGAACAGTCTTAAAGAGACAGTGTACAGATTTTACATTCAAAACAACCCTGTGTGGTGAGTTCTGCACTTAAAAGCACAACCCCAGGATATTCAAGGGTCACATGTTGCTCAGATCCCTCTGCATTCCTCAGCCTTGATCTGCTATTAAAACAGAACTGCTGGGTGGAAGAGAGTGTTAACATTCCACTCGTTTCTCCACACTTATCTTTTGAGGTCCAGTCATATGTCTGTGCAACTCTGTCACTTGCAGGACTGGCATAGCCGCAACTTTGGCATAGTCAATGTTAAAAGTCAGCGTCTAAATATGTCATTGCAAGCATGCGTGTGTGCTATTTCCAAATGCAAATCTGACATCCATGAAATATCAGAATCAAATAACAGAAACTGCACAGGCACGATCCGTCCGTACAGACATGAAATGCGGTCGGTATGTCGTGATAACAGCAGTATGCGCGTCTTCAAATGCCTGAGTTATCTGCGGCAGATGCCAGTGCAGGTACTGCAGAGGGTTGCCAAATGCCAGCTACATATGGAGTTTAAGAAAAAAACCTTTTAAACAGTTGTCATACAGAAATGCAAGAAATGTTATCAGGAATTTTCATGGTAATCCAGATGCCTGAAAAGAAGAGTATGCTGGAAAATTTTAAGGAGCGTCTATATGATGATTACAGCTCACAGACGTTGTGTCTCTGAATTAGAAGTATTTTTTTTAATTGCTAGACAGCTCTTCTTTCCATAGAAACTCACATTACAACAATACAGTCAACACAGTCTCACACTGGGCCAAAGCTGTGCTTTTTAGAGGGTTAAGTGAGAGTTAAGTGAGAAAGAAAAACAGAGAACAAGAGAAAGTGTCAGGACTGAATGTGTTATTTGTGTTCCTGTAGCTCAATTGGTAGAACATTGTGTTAGCAGCGCAAAGGTTGTGAGTTTGATTCCTAAAAAACACACATACTTATAAAAATAATATACCCTGTATGCATGTTAGAATTATGTATAATTCACTGTAAGACACTTTGAATAAAAGCGGCTGCCAAATGTAAATGTTATTAATAACCAGAAGTTATTAACAGCTTTGTTACCAACAGTAATCTAACATACTCAACACATACAAGTACAGTATCTCCATTTAGAACAGAATACTGTACTGTATGCAGTTATTGAACGCTCCACTGCTCTGAAAAACAGCCCCGGTCTGTTTGATGAAGGCAATGTTTGAAGTTACCTGCACAGTATCAGTAACTGATTTTTACATTCAGTGAATCAGATTAAAGGGCTTTTCCAATTCACTAGGGATAGTTCCCTAATCCAAAAGGATAAGATAGAACTGTCTTAGAACAAGAAGCCCCAGAGTTTAACCGGATTACTCAAGGGTATCAAAGCAGTCTAGAAGCCACGCTGACTTCATGTCTCTTTATGACGGTCTAAACTCCACCTTCTCATAAATGCACCTGCTTTTCATCAAAGACATTCGCTGCATAACAAAGAGGCAATAGACAGACAAACACAGAGAAACTTAGGAACAGTCAGTCCATTGCTGTGTGATCTATGATTAATAGATCAAAACAAAAAGACTTACAGGTGAGTTACATTATCATCGTTTGTTTAATGTACCTGGCACACACACACGGGCAAATGTGCAGAATACAAAGTAAACAAATGAACTAAAGATGGGCTGCAAAGAATTACTGCTGCTAAGGATGGAATGAAGTATATGTTGCTTTCTTAACAGTTGAATCTGAATGGTCAGAGTCACCAACTGAAGCCTCTGACATGCCCAAACAGGCATTTAGCAAACAGTGAGAAACTCTACACTTGTCCCTCCCACTCTAATGCACTCCCAACAACATCACTCATATGTGATATGGACATTGCTTTAGGGTGAAGAGGCTTTGCTACTTTCAATGACAGTTGCTTTGTTTGCTCATAGACTTTGACATGCATCATATCTAAGATTGTGTCACATTACTGAGACATTACATGATCTACAACAACAATTACATTACAGCCTATATGCATATATATATTATACAAATGATTTTGACCATATTAGCTGGTTCACAAAGATATATAATAATAACAACAACAACAATAATAATTATGCATATGCTGCTTGCATGTATAGTTTCCACAGTCCTATTATCTTTTTGCAAGAAAAAAATGTTTCATTGGTGTCTGCACACAGATCTTAAACAATAAGGAAGTCTATTAATGTATTATTTAAGTATAAATACTCTATATTTTACCATCACATGCTTAGGGTTAAATTTATCACACACAACTTTTATATTCACTGTACATGTTAACTGCAACTTTTTGTAGGTCAAGTCATAATGTATCTGATGCAACACTCTGCCTGCAGTAGCTCATATTATATTTCACCCGATATCATCATTCCTGTTTCCTCAAGGCATGCTGTAACCGTGGCAACAAGAATTCATCCTGTTACTTTCCTATTGCCTGCACAAGACTCTCTTTCCACCAAAGAGCAAAACACAGCCCACTGTTATTGTGTGGAGCTATGCCACTGAAGGAAAATAAAACTAAGCTCTCCTTGTTTTGATGATGTTGCTTAATCTGTGTGGATGAGAGAGAAGGGGGAGGGACTGACAGCTGAGTGCCTGTGGAGTTTTGACCAATCAGAAGCCTGGATCCATTCCCTTGCTGATGTACAGGTTGTTGCTGGTGGTAACAGAGCTCTGATTGGTTGTTAGAGAATTGCTCAACTCTGTTTAGTGTCAAAGTGAAGGGACTTCTCAGCAGAGATGTTATTGTTTTTATCAAAAGAGGGGGTTTTATTAAGCTTGTTTTTATTTTGTTTAAAAGGTGAACATGGTTCATTTGATGATGTCATATGTGTTTATCATTTACTTTTCACATTCCTGAGGTGAGGTCTACATCCCTCCGCAGACCAATAGTCTTTGATACCCCAGAAAAACAGGGTTGTGCGCCACAGGTCAAATTGCAATATTGATTTTGGATGTCTCTTTGATTTTCAGCCTTCAAAGGTGTCTACAAAAATCATCACTTTAAAAACATTTAACTTAGCTTAATATGTAACCTGTTGTACCAGTGAGGCACAGGGAACACATTCTTGTCAGGGTTCAACATAGTTTCTCTGACTGGCGAAGTTCAAGGTCATTTAATCTGTAAAATTTATTTTGTGTTCTGCTAAAGACAATGCAAACTGAAGACGGCTGAATGTGGGATGTCTTTGCCCTGAGATAGACTGTTGCTTTGGAGACAGGCTAAGCTGTTAGCCAATCAGAGGTTGAGGACTGTTGCAACCTGGATTGTACCCCAATGGGGACAAATATTGCAGTACTGTAGTAAACATATTTGTCAGTGTTATTAAAAAA
>JAZGTK010009928.1:0-13408 GCA_036877625.1 Ambastaia sidthimunki | reverse complement strand
TATCTTCAAGATTAAAAAAAGCTTTGTTGGCAGGATAAAAAGTTTTTTACATTGCCAAAGCATAGAAACATTAAATATAAACATTTTAACAAAATTACACAATAAGAGGGAAAATAAAAACAATTTTAAAAATATCTATCTAATGTATGTACACACACATATATAGTACAGTATATATCATTGACTAATAGTAATAGTTTTCTTTATCTCTAGAGGCAGATCTGATAACCACACCTGGTTACTGTCACCTCTATCACACCAAACCATTATCAGTATTTGTGATTACATTTGTGAAACATTATTATGTTTGTAATGAGAGAACGGTCGGGACAAACCCACATCCCGCTGTGTCTTCCATAGTCTGTAAGAACTAAACCACTAAAGGGTCCATTTCTGTATCACATTACCAACCATAACCTCCATTTGATTCATATTGAAACAATCACTATTCATTGTTAACGTCGTGTTTTGAAATGCTATTTTAATAAACAGATTTAATATAAGAATAATAAAATATCATTAGAATAATGAAATCATTTATAAATCTCACCTCTTTGGTTGCTGTCTATGATCTTTCACACTGCGTTTGTTTTTCTTGAGCTTCACTTGTGAATTGAAGAACATACGGAAGTTACAGTCACCCAAATAAAACCACAAGTTGTTCTGAATGAACCATCACATCCTTTTGACATTCACTCAAAACCACAACTCTTGTCTTAAATATTAAAATAAACAGATTATCAATTATTTAAATTCTTATAAAAGCTGAATGGATGCTGGCATCAGTCTTAATTATGAGCTAAAGAAACCATAAACCACAACTGTAAACACAGACTCACAGAAACAAAATGAAACATGTGGTTTTCATTGACTAATCAGTTTCCAAAAAGCATGAGCAAGCCATCTTAAAATCTAAACCTGATTATTAACCATTAGCTAATTTAAGATGACAGATTTTCTCAGACACTAAAAGCATTTATAGAACATAACGTCTGACACATTTCACACAGCACACAGGTTGTAAATGTTTCTGTGCTGAAAATATAGAAATACACAAAGCCCTCTATAAAGAAACTAGACTGGCTCCTGGGTTTTTTTTTTATTCTAGGCTATGATTATAAATTCAGTTGCCCAAATAAACTTAATATAATAAAGCACTCTTAACTGTTTTCTGAAATGTCAGATACACCTTTAAAATGTACATTTTGATGGCGCAAAATCACAACAATAAAAAATGTATACACACAATGATCACTCATAGTCAGAAATTCAAAAAACACAAATTTACTGAATTTATAGTAGTTCAGTTATTTATAAGGCAAACAACATTAAATATGAACTTAAATGTATTACATCATGTTTGGATGAGGATAAAAAACATGAACTTACAGGGATATGCAAAATCAGTTTCTATTTCTAAATGTAAAAGTTGTAAAAACTGTCCAAACATGGGCTACGTCCAGCTGTTACGATGTGAAGGATCTGCACATCACAGGTTAACTAACCTACAGCAGGTCTGTTTAGTTCCCTAACTCTGGGTACAATCAGTAGACATGTTCACTCCTGAGTGCTGGCTTCTCAGCAAACACAAACCGTTGTCTTAGCATAGCCAAGCTTCTAACAACCTTCCAACAGCTAAAAGGTTGACAGAGCTGTAACAACGTTGCCTTTTAACAAACACTCAAGAGCCAGCGCTTTAGGTTGTGCTTGGGTTGTCTGTAAAACCAGTGAAAGACACATTACTGTCCTAAAGCGTGAGTATCAGCTTTTTAAACATGATGGTCAGCGGAGATTTCTTTCTAATTCATTTAATAATGATTTTTGCAGCTATCAGGGTTAGGTCTTGAACTTCAGGTGCTACCTGCCGGCACTGGAATCAAACCAGAAACCTTCTACATGTTACAAGTCTGACTTACTAACCAGCAGGCCACAACTGCCCCACATGACAGTTTAATTTAAACGTTAAAACCAAAACAAATTATGATCATTTTAGAAGTTCTGAATGTTGCACAACAACGTTGCTACAGCCCTCAAGCATCTTGCATTGTTGTTACAATGTTGCCAGAATGTAGAGCGCAACATTGCCAGAGTGAAAACATATGGTATCACAAACGGTAAATGCCACACTGTAATTGTGTTTGCTGGACTGTGTCCCCGGATCTCACATGAGGACAGGTGTGGTCAGGTGTGGACAGGTGTGGTGTGGTCCCGGTGTGGACAGGTGTGGTGTGGTCCCGGTGTGGACAGGTGTGGTCTCCTGAGGAGAGGGAGGGACAAGCTTCAGGAATTACTCCTCACAAACTCCTGCTAACACTCGGCACCGGTCCTTACATTTACACACTCCTGCTGGGTCTGATTTTGGGACAGATATGGGGCTGGAACAAAGTGTAAGCTTTCAGGTCTTTAGTTTCAGGTCTTCTGAATGAAAAAATAGAGTCTATTAGCAAACAAGCGTGTTTATGAGGTACACTTGGAATATATTTATTTGAAATGTGTTTTAATGACTGAATCATTTATAATTGCACATTACAGGTCAGATTGAAACATTCATTCACTGCACAGACTGAGTTTGTGTCTCACCTAATCTGATGAGCTCCTTGCATCTTCACTGCAGTCCTCACACCAGGGTCTCACCGTGGACGGTGTTGTTTCCTCAACTGACAGCTGAGTCTCTGTTAACAGGTTACATGTATGATCATCTTAGGTCGGGTAACAGCGTTTATAATGATGTTTTAAGAGAAATAACGATGCAGTGAATCACACACCGCTGTAGCAGCACAAGAGTCTCCACACGAGCCTCAAGCTGCGCCACACTCGACCTGCGTGAGAATACATGACTGAAACCAGCTTTAATTGTTAGTAAGAGAAACACGATTGTCATGAAAACATGTAATCTCACATCTAATCTGTGCTCGCTGCGATCTTTCTAAAAACATGGCAAAGTTTGTGTTATAATGTAATATATTACGTAATATTACAAAGTTAGTGCAAAATGTCCATTGATTATACATGCAGTTATTTCCATTTACACGACTTGTATTTGTATAAAATAGCTCGAAATTGCACTTTTAACTCTTATACATCACGACGACTTAAAGTTGACATGTCGCAAATAAAACTGCACAACTATTAAAAAACAGCGGACGACACACAGTGAGAGTGAATATAAACGCTGATGCACATTATTCTGACCTGTGTTGCTGATTTCCATCTGAATCTTCCGTCTTTAAACGGTTGTGTTTGTGTTTATGTTTTTGACTCTGAATGAAACAACCAGGAAGAGACTTTTGGATTTCCCGCGAGCAGGACACGCCCCCTGCGTGTGACGTCACGCGCCGGCTCACGTAACCGCGCGTTTACTAAAATAACTCGTACAGTGACCTCGACCATTTATAACAGTTTAATTATTTAAAATTAAAAACAGTTTAAAATTATTGATTATCCTGTTTGGATTTAAGAGATATTAAACATTATGTATTTTGCTTTCTCGCCATTATTCTTTTATTCCAAACCGAACTTTTATTTCCCAAATGTTCACAATTCTCGAGAATTTTAGTGAACATAATCTTAATATTGACTTTTATTAAGAAACATACATAATGTAGGTGCATTTTGTTAACATTTCTATTCAATCTAATTATTATTAATTAATAATATTTATTATTTTAAATAGTTACATTAACATAAGCAACCTAATTACCGCATAACCATAAAAATTATGTGTTCATAAGATATGATGAAATTCTTGCTTTAAAAAAGCACATTGTATTAAATTTCATAGAGAATTATTTACCTTTATGAAGTTTTTTCCTCTTCTGTCAGTCAGCGACTTACTGCATAAAGTTTTTCCATCTCTTAATGAGAACCGCATATCTCCAGTCACAAATATAATTAAATACATAATAGAAAAACACATAATGTGCAAACTGCGGTTAAACTCTGAGTTTGTGCTGCAGCAGAGCGCGGGTTTCCCGGAAACACATTCCCGCGTTTATTGCGTGTTTTCTACGTCATCACCAGTAGGCTATACTTGTAGCACGTGCATCGTTTATGTGTGAGTGTCAAAGTCAAGAATTCAATTATTGGTAAAAATTAGGTGTTTTTACAAAGTTTGTATGTGTGTATTGCTAATGTCATGTGTGCCAAATGAATAAATATAATGTTATGTGTCAGTAAAATGGGTATTTTAAATAGAAGAATTTTAAGTTGATCGAATCTATTTGTCAAATGCACAATAACTGGACATGCAGCACTGCAAAATGAAGCAACTAAGAGAAGAAATGTCATAAAATAATGTTTTAATATTTCTCAACAGCCTCTAATCCTCTCAAAGAAACAGAAAGGGGCGTGGCTCGAGCCGCTTACGCAAACGCGCTGACGCAAACGCGTTTGATTGGTCGACGTGGTCGACGCCCCTGGAAACGTCAGATCAACCGTGACCGTGTTTCTGCTGTCGTGTATTAGTGCAGAAATGTCTCTCCGCGCCGCCGTTCGCGCCGGTGCTCCGGTCAGGCGTGTCGTGCAGTCGGTCGCGGTTCACGCGAAGAGACGTTACGCTGCCGTGGATCACGCGCTGCGCGTCGTGGAGGGAGAGCTGGACGCGATCCGCGCCGCGGGCACGTGGAAGGGCGAGAGAGTCATCACGTCCAAACAGGGTCCGCACATCTGCGTGGACGGAAGTAAAGGCGGTAAGACCCCTCAAAAACTCATAACCCCCCCCGACTCAACACTGTGCTGTGTTCAGCTCAACACAGCCTGACCTCAGCAAATATCACCACCAGTCTGCAAAGTGTATTTACTTTTCTGAACAAGTGATAAGAGCTGAGACATAATAGAAAAGTGACACTAAAGTGTGTTTAGATAAAGTTACATAATACTTTTAATACTGCTTTAAAACTTTGAAGTGTTCAGTAGTGTTAAGTCACTATCTACAACACCAAACTGAGTTTGTTCTCATAAACTGAACAGTGCTTAAATAAGAAATATGAATGTTTAAACATTTTCGAACTTAGTTTTGTAGACATATAAAAAGTGGTTTCATTTTTAATCTAAACATCTTGCCCTGGTTTTGTCAACTCAGTGTTGTGTTCAGCTGAGACACTATTGTGTTGTTGCTCATCTGATGTTTCTTCTGTTTGTGCTGCAGACATACTGAATTTCTGTGCTAATAACTACCTGGGTCTATCCAGTCACCCAGAGGTGGTCCAGGCTGGAATAGAAGCCCTGCAGAAATATGGAGCTGGACTGAGTTCAGTTCGCTTCATTTGTGGCACTCAGGTGAGAAAAATAAAGCCTGTCTTATGTATTGCAGTGTTTATTCAAGTCCCGGTACTTGATTATTTCTGTCTGTTGCAGAACCTTCACAAGAACCTGGAGCAGAAGCTAGCTCAGTTTCACGAGAGAGAAGACTGTATTCTGTACGCTAGCTGCTTTGATGCTAATGCTGGACTGTTTGAGGTGATGTTACCAGCATCACCAGTGATGTGTAGAAACTGGAGCACCATCGAATGCATTGTAACAGAACCTCTGTACTGTTTGCTTCAGGTTCTGTTGGGTCCTGATGACGCAGTTCTGTCTGATGAACTGAACCACGCCTCCATTATCGACGGCATCCGGCTGTGTCGAGCCCAGAGGTTCCGCTACAAACACATGGACCTGCAGGACCTGGAGGAGAAGCTGAGGGAATCTCAGGTACGTTCCTCTCCCTGTATTCCAGTATCTGCTCAGATTACAGTTTTAGGTTGTTAGAATGTTTCTGTAACATTTCCATTAAGTACCAAAAACGTTAAAAATGTTTTTTGAACGTTCTGGGAACGTTTACAATGTCCAGTTTTTAGGTGTTGTGTTATCATTATTGCTTGGTTATAGGAACGTTATTCACACATTTTTAAACTTTTTTTGTACTTTTGTAACTAATAATGTTTTTGATAGATGATATAATGTTAGAGAAACGTTCTACTAACATCACTAAAAGAATGCTGTTGATAACTTCGAAAGAACTTTCAGAGAACATTAGCCAGCGTTCTGAGAACGTTCCGTTAGCTGGGTAAGCACCAGATCAAATCTCATGTAACTGAATTCCATGCAAATCAGATGGATTTGCAAATCTCTCTCAGTTTACATAAAATGATGATGCGTAAATCAAGTTTTGAATTAAACTGTGTAATAATACATGATATCCTACCATAAGATTTGCTTGTTCAGAAGCAGAAAATACAAAAGCTGATTCTCTGAGTTTGTCGGCTTTGTGTTCACAGTCATGTCGTCTGAGGCTGGTGGTCACAGATGGGGTCTTCTCCATGGATGGGGACGTGGCCCCTCTGCAGGGTATCTGTGATCTGGCTGAGCAGTACGGTGCGCTGGTCTTCATTGATGAATGTCATGCTACAGGGTTCATGGGTCCCCGCGGCCGGTGAGTTTCATTACAGCCCTTAAGGAGTTATTTTAGTTAATACATAAACACTGTACCAGCCATTTCACTTCATGAATCTGTAGGGTTTATTATGTTAAGGGAGGATACTGTGTTTATTTAAACTTAACTTTTGCTTCATAGCTAGTTTAAATCTAGTTAAAGCTGCAATCTGTAACTTTTGACTCTCTAACGCCATCTCTGTTTGAAACTGAGAACTGCAGGTTACTTGTGGAGTTATTTTCTTAACATAGATGACAAGTTTAAATCCTAAACAACTGCTGTGAGAACAAACTGATTTTTCCTGTGAAATCGCCCCAGACAGCTTAAATGATAAATTACTGTTATAAACTCACTGTTGTGAATCAGGGTAAGATCATGAGATTGTGTTGAGCACTGATGTACTTGCTCAAACTTGCTCATTTTTGGTCATTTTAGCCCAAAACGATACAGAATGCAGCTTTAAAAGTAAAATACAGTGGGAGTTATTTAATTATTTAGATGAGATATTTCTCTTTCTGGATAAAATACACAGCAAGTCATATTAGCACTTATTTCGGAAGACAAATGTAAAACGTAACGGGCAGTTCTGGTGAGGAGAACTTAGCATCTTGTAGTTCAGGTGTGAGAGGTCAGCTGAGGGTCACAGGTCAGTTGGGGGTCACAGGTCAGATGGGGGTCACGTGAGATGATGAGAGGATTAATGGACACATTTGATGAGTGCAGAGGCACAGATGAGCTGCTGGGGGTGATGGACAGGGTTCACATCATCAACTCCACGCTGGGAAAAGCTTTGGGTGGAGCTGCAGGTGTGTGTCTCCATCAGTTCCATTATTAAATATGAACTGAAACACAACGTTACGTGAGAACGCTTATATAACATCAATAAAACATTAAACCAGAAACTTTTTTGATACTTTCTCAGGTGGATACACTGTTGGACCGAAAGCTTTGATTGATCTCCTACGGCAGCGTTCTCGTCCGTACCTCTTCTCCAACTCTCTCCCCCCTCCTGTGGTGGGCTGTTCCACCCGCGCCGTGGAACTGCTGCTGGCGTCCAATGAAATCGCTCAGAGCATGGCGGCCAAAACCATGAGGTAGTACTGAGGGGGGAGTTGGGCTCTGTGTGTTTGTAGGTTTGGTTACACCCTTTAGCTGACTTTTGTGTTTATCTTTTGTGGGCAGCAGATAAGAAGAGTTTAAAACCACCAAGCTAAAGTTTTTTATCAAAATGGCTGTTGATTCAAGATAACATTCAACACGATGTTACGTTTGGTTCAGTGCACCTGTTTTAAAGTATGAATGAGTTCATTGAGCCAGTGGTTTCAGGTCTGTCTCTCAATGGAAATGCTAACACATGTCTGTTGTGGGTCTTCTGTTGTTTTCACAGGTTCAGGAACAACATGACTCAGGCTGGCTTCAGAATCTCTGGTCAGGCTCATCCCATCTGTCCCGTGATGCTGGGTGACGCCCGTCTGGCTTCTCTTATGGCTGATGACATGCTAAAGCTAGGTGATCGTTCAGTCATAACATTCATAACATCCTCTCAACAGAGTTACCATCACTGTCTCATCACATGACTGGAACAGTTAAAGCTGCAGTCTGTAACTTTCACCTCTCTACTGCCATCTCTGTTTAAAACATAAAACTGCAGGTTGCTTTACATACTTTTCTGTTGAAGTTAAATGAAGCCACACTGACATTACACGGAAATCAGACCCGACAGCTCAGATTATAAATGATTATTATAAACTCACAGTTGGGAATTGGGTTAAGGGGACATTTACCTCGATTCAGAAACACCAATTTGTTTAGTAGTTACTCAATAACTACATTTTTGGTCGTTTTTAATCCAGAAGTTACAGGTTGCAGCTTTGAATATTCTGTGTAGTTAAATGCACATGTAAAGTTTTGGTCAGTGTGAATAAGTTTGAAACTGGTTCTGTCTGCAGGTGTGTATGTAATCGGATTCTCGTATCCAGTTGTTCCCAAAGGGAAAGCTCGTATTCGAGTGCAGATCTCAGCCGCTCACGCTGATGAGGACATCGATCGTGCTGTAGATGCCTTCATACAGACGGGCAGAAAACATGGTGTCATTTCCTGATGTCAGGAGCTCAGAAACATCACAGAGAGGCTACAGTTACACATCACAGCAGAGCTAAACACTACCATACTGCTGCTGACATGAATGAAGGTCAATCTGCAGATATCAACACAATAAACACTTGTGTTGATTCACGGCTGGTTCTCATGTTTGTTTTAATTGCTGATGTGTTTTGCAGTGGCTGTGCACAGAAGTGTTTTTACTTTAGTTGAGACGGGTCACATTTGCAAACTGAGATAATAAAACTGAGAGCCTAAATCCAAAAGACCCATCAACTTCACTCAAACATTAACCTGGAAACTACAACACTGAGGAGTTTTAAAAATAATGCAGTATGAATATTATAATTTAATTTCTGCTTAATAATCTAGGATTCATATTTGGTGTGAACACACTTTGCATGTAAAACAGCTGTTATCTGTGTACACTCACACAGTTTCTAAGGTAAATTGCTCTAGTTATATTGGAGATGTTGCTAGTGGGTCATGGATTGAGTCTGTCTTAGCTGTGTCTGTTTTTTCATGAAGTCCCAAACTGACTTAAAGATGAGATCAGATCTCTGTGGTTGCTGTTCATACAAAAAAATCTCACTTTATTATTAATGACAAAGAATGTTTGAAACTCAATTGATATTTCAACCAACATACTAAAGCAAAAAAAAAAATCTTTAAAACAATGTTTTAACATTTTTTTGTAAAACATGTTAATTCTTTTGCGTAGTACTGTGTGTTACAATATAAAAACACTACATGCCTTAAAATGCATTTTTAGCATTTAATAAGTATATCAAATGATTTCTTTTACACTACAAAACAGCTTTACCTTAGTAATATAATTACTTTTAATAATAACATATATAATAACTATAATTTGTTATTTTTTAAGAAGAGTTTGTTGATCCACATGCTGATATTCCGCGCCAATCAGCTTCCGGTTACTCGCGCTCTGCATTGTGTATTTCCCGCCAGCACTGCGCTTTAGAACCGCCTTTACTAGTGACGTCTTACACAGCAAAGGATTCCGACCAATCCGCGGGGGCGAAAGATAGAGGGGCGGAGTCTGACGCGCACGCGGGGCGGGGTTGAGGGTTTTGCCGCGAAAGTCAGCAGACGCGTGTTGTGATCGAGAGAAGCCGCAGATTGTGACTGACGATCACGTTTAAATCATAACATTGATTAATTATAACAGTTTTATTGTCAGTATTAACATTTGTAGTCGGTATGTCGGGCTTTGATGATCCGGGCGTGTATTACAGCGACAGTTTCGGCGGCGGGGGGGCCGCGGATGAGGGGCTCGTCAAACGCTCTCACATCAAGAAGAGATTCCGCGAGTTTCTCCGCCAGTTCAGAGTCGGTACCGACCGCACCGGATTCACCTACAAATACCGGTACCAGAACACGACCTTACATCTCACTGACCTTCCATGATCTTATTACAACGCGTCTGTCTGTGTCGTATCAATGCAATAGTTTCCACAATGAACAGCGATTCATTGTGATTATTTTTTTGTTTTGTTGATTGTGTTCTTATTGTGAAATGTATAATCATTGATAATGTTTTTATAAAGTTTGCAATATATCAAGCAGTGTGTGAAGTATGTTGTACACTAATTTGAAGCATTAGTTCGCGAATGAATCGTTTGAGTCGATTCTTCATAATGATTCAGTTGAACCGATTCAGTGATTCTTACTGTAATGAAGGTTTAAAAGCGTTTAAAATGACATTTGAAGACACTTTGGTGATGATTCAGGGAATCAGTGACTTACATTTCAACTGGTTTCTGAAAGAATCGTTTGAAGTGAATGAGACATTAGTTTCAGGTTTGAAGAGCATCAGTGTTATAATGTCAGTGGTTGTGTTGTGGTTGCTGTGTGGTTTCAGAGATGAGCTCAAGAGACATTATACTCTGGGTGAATACTGGATTGAGCTGGAGATGGAAGATCTGGCCAGTTTTGATGAAGATCTCTCTGACTGTCTGTACAAACTGCCCACTGAGAACCTGCCTTTGGTACAAACAAACACACTCTTTAAAACCTCCATAAACCACATTTTCAGATAGATGAACAGGATAATAATAAACTGTAATTTCTCAGCTAATAATGATTTCAGAATAACTATTAGATTTTTATTGTATAAAACATTTGTTGCTAAATATCACATTCCAAAGATGTTTAGAAATAAACTGATGTTTGTAAAGGATGTTGTATGTTAAAAAAAAATGAGATTTTCTGTTAAGTTTGAGATGCAATCTGTAATTTTTTGGGGTTAAAAAAAACAGTACACAACAGATCAGGGTTCAAAACTGTCACCTTACTGTGATTCACAGTCTGCAATTTTATGTTTTAAACAAAGATGGCGACAGTGAGACAAAGTTACGGATTGCAGCTTTATTAAAACATATTAAATGCATGTTATTGAGTTCTGAGCTTTCATTGATTCTGCTTTGTGATTGGCAGTTGGAAGAGGCGGCGCAGGAAGTGGCTGATGAGGTCACGCGTCCTCGGCCAATAGGAGAAGAGACCGTACAGGACATACAGGTCATGCTGAAGAGCGACGCCAACCCATCGTCCATCCGCAGTCTGAAAGTGAGCAGCGTTCACATTCGCTCATCGGTGAAACTGGTTTCAAACCGGTTCCACGCTTCACACTCGCTTCTGTTGACGTTCTGTGCTGGTGTGTGTTGCAGTCGGAGCAGGTGTCGCGTCTCGTGAAGATTCCCGGGATAATCATCTCCTCCACGGCAGTGAGGGCCAAAGCCACCCGAGTGTGTCTTCAGTGTCGTGGCTGCAGGGCAGTTATCAGCAACATCCCTCTTCCTCCAGGACTGCAGGGTTACGCTCTGCCCCGCAAGTGCAACACGTACGTTTCTGCTGTAGACCACCAGAGGTGTTGTTTTGAAGTGACATCATTGGTGGGTTTATCAGTAAGGACGGTCAGATGACCTGAAGCCAGTATGAGGAATATATTGAGCATTGTGTTTGAATTTTACTAATTTAAAGCTCCAAACAGAGACAATTTTAGCTCAAATTAAACAGTTAATGAGCATGTACACAATCTCCTTATCTTGCTCTGATTCACAATGACAAATTTATTATAATGATTTATAATTGAAGCTGTCAGGTCTGATTTCACTGCAAATGTCTGTCTGTAAACAGAGAGAAGATCCGGCTACTATATCACATGTCCATCATGTTTATGTTTTAAACAGGGATGGTGATTGAGAGGCAAACGTTACTGATTGAAGCTTTAAATATAAACGTTTGCTCAGAAATATCTTGACTTGGATAGAATAAAACTCCTTGTATTACACTGTAAACATGTTACATCCACAAACGCTGCGGAAACGTTATCAGGTCTAAATACTGAGTGTTTCTATCTTCAGCGAGCAGGCGGGTCGTGTCAAGTGTCCGGTGGATCCGTACTTCATCATTCCGGACCGATGCGTGTGTGTGGATTTCCAGACTCAGCGTCTGCAGGAAGCTCCCGATGCCGTTCCTCACGGAGAGATGCCGCGTCACATGCAGCTGTACTGCGACAGGTGTGCATGCGCTGGTGCATCAGCTGGTCATGTGATGTTTTCTGTGTGCGTCTGACTCGCCTGTCATTTCCAGGTACCTGTGTGACCGTGTGGTGCCAGGAAACAGGGTGACCGTGATGGGCATCTACTCCATCAAGAAGGTGGCCCAGACCAAGAACAAAGGTCGTGATAAGGCAGCGGGCGTGGGCATCCGATCGGCGTACCTGCGTGTTGTCGGCATTGAAGTGGACACTGAAGGAGCAGGTGAGTGCTGGCAAAGCATTGTGGGTAATGTTAGTTTTGGTTTTGGAGAGCTTGAACCTTCTCAACACTTGGTTTGAACTTCCTTCTGCAGGTCGTGGAGCTTCTGGATCAGTTTCTCCTCAAGAGGAGGAGGAGTTGAGGTCTCTGGCTGCTTCTCCTTCAGTCTACGAATCCCTCGCTCGCTCTCTCGCTCCCTCCATCTATGGAAGCGATGACCTGAAGAAAGCCATCGCGTGTCTTCTCTTTGGAGGCTCCAGGAAGAGGTGAGGGAACGAAAGCAGTGTCAGATGTGTGATGTCTGTGTTTCTGTTTCACATTCTTACTTTAGTGTTCGTTTATCTCTGTTTTTTAACATCCTCTGTGGCTTTAGGTTGCCTGATGGTCTGACACGCAGAGGTGATGTTAATCTGCTGATGCTTGGAGATCCAGGAACAGCCAAATCTCAGCTGCTGAAGTTTGTGGAGAGATGTTCTCCAATTGGGGTAAGAGCTTCTGACACTGATGTAGATGTTGTGTTCCTCTAAAGTTTTGGACCTTCATGCTGATCTCTGTCTGCTGTTGTCTTCTGTCAGGTCTACACCTCTGGTAAGGGCAGCAGTGCAGCTGGTCTGACGGCCTCCGTGCTGAGAGACCCCCACACTCGCGGCTTCATCATGGAGGGAGGGGCCATGGTGCTTGCGGATGGAGGTGTGGTCTGCATCGATGAGTTTGACAAGGTTGGTGTTCAGAAGGAGAACTTTACAGTTACATACATACATTACGTACTTTACGCTGTAAAGTTTCATGACTACTTCCTCTTTTCAAAAAGATGAGAGAAGATGACAGAGTTGCTATCCATGAAGCCATGGAGCAGCAGACCATCTCTATAGCAAAGGTAGAGAACATCAAACATCTGAGCTCTTGTTTCTTGCTACTGTGTGTTCACATTTACTGTTTGTAAAGTTGTTTTAACATTACTTTGACGTTTGTGTTTGAACTTGAAGGCTGGAATCACAACCACCCTGAACTCTCGCTGCTCTGTGCTGGCCGCTGCCAACTCTGTGTTCGGCCGCTGGGATGACACCAAAGGAGAAGATAACATTGACTTCATGCCCACCATCCTGTCTCGCTTTGA
>JAZGTK010009927.1:0-16813 GCA_036877625.1 Ambastaia sidthimunki | reverse complement strand
TTCTTTCTTTCTTTCTTTCTTTCTTTCTTTCTTTCTTTCTTTCTTTCTTTCTCTTCCTTCGTGCTTGCTAACAGTAATTCTCACAGCATTAATTGGTCTAGACTGACCTGGACTGCTTCCCGATGTGTTCAGGCTCTCTGTAAGCATTTACACAAGCATGTCATAATTGTGGAAATATTAGTCACGTAGCGGCACTGATACAGAGCCCATTATCAAAGCATCTGACATGCCATTCTTTGTTTACTCAAAGAGTTATAGAGGCTCAGAATAAGACATTTTTGCAGCTTACCGTAGTTTAAACAGTTGGGCTTTGTTCACGGTGGAGTAAATGTGGAGCTCTGAAACTAAAACAGTGTGTTTTCACAGCACAATGAACCTGTTTACCTCATAAGATTTGATTCCTCATAATATGAGCCCTTGACAGGCTTTTAAATGAATCACGCTTGAGCTAAACGTTAAGGAGATGAACGTGTAGCGTGCTTACAGTGTTTAAAAAGAACTGTCGTCATTCTTCAGTGCTGACCGCAAGCATATGTCTGTGTTCATGAGAAAATGTCTTGACTGTTTCCTTTGTAATGATCTAAGCTGACCTAAAATCAAGTAGTTGCAGTAAATCATTGGCTGCTTTTTCTTTCGTAATCCTTCCTTTTTCTTTCACGCTTTTTCCTCCACCATGATCTCAAAAGTATCGCTTTTAAAATGCATCAATCTTTCTTCTAAATGTCTTCCAAATTAATGGTCAACAAAACATTATTTTTTTTAAACGTGCCCTCATGTGACTGGGCATCCAAGAACAACACTTTAACTTTCCCCCTTCTTTCAACATTATCATGTGCTCTTTCCCCCAGTTTCCTTGAGCTGTGACACCATTTTTTGCTCCAGAATGAGGTAAAGAAGACCAGTGTCCAATCTGCAAAGATAAAACTTCTTAATCGGGAGAAATGTCCCAGAACTGTGTCAGCTTTTCCATTCATGAAAGCTCACTCTTGAAAGGCAGACCCATGCACAGCAGTCAAAATTATTTTCCTGTTACTCCTAAACATGGCTTTGATCGCCTAGTTGTTCTTTGTCTAAACCTCAAGGCTTTTCCATACTGCCAAAATATGAGCGCTTTGAAAAGATCTCTCATGAGAAAAATTTCAGAGTTCCTTCTTCAGCGTTTGTTTATGTGATGTTTCAAGAAGTTACGTTAGACCATAACGTTTTCTCGTTGCTCAGATAAACTAAAAGAAACCGTAGAAAATTGGCTATACATTTTTCTTGGTTAAAGAATGTAATATATGCAAAGGGAAGACAACCAAACGCAATACAGCTCTGCAGAGATCTTACGCCTGTTTAGAGACAGATATGGAAGTGCTTTAAAAGGGTCTCCTCTCTTTCGGACCCTGTAATTTCGGGTGCCAAGCAATTTGTAGGTTTTGGACACCTTTGAACTTCCTGGCTTCTTGTATTTTTCAACCTAGAAGCTTTTGGGTTGTTTTAAAGGAATGTTGAGTGTGTTGAATGGAGTCTGTGTGTATGTGTGATTTATTAGATACACAACTTCTGTAACACACATCATTAAGGTGTTTGGTACCATGGTTTGGCATCATCGCAGCCTTAGTCATAATGTGTGTTTCCTTCAAAAAACAAACATGTTCAACAGATTAGCAGATCATCAAATCTTGAGAAGAAAGCTGGAGAACTGAGCTTGACGTCACATCAGGCTCCTGATGCTGACAGAAGAGCATACCTGAGTTATAAGATCTTTCCTATTATAAAGAAGAACATCTGATGTGAAAGGAGATGACAGCATAATGAGAACAGGCTGGTCTCCCGCAGAAGAGCCACTGCCAGTTAGACCCAGCAGGATTACCCACCACAGCATGCTAGATTTATTAAATGTACAATCAGAGCTGCTGGAGAACACACTCTTAAAAATAATGGTGCTAAAAAGGGTTCTTTACAGAGATGCCATAAAAAACATTTTTGGTTCCTCAAAGAACATAGATAGGTTCTTGAAAGGACCATTTCTTTCATACAGTTATAAAGATAGTTGAATCTGTTTCTACTACAAAGAAACTTTTGTGGAGCAAGAAGGTTCTCAAGATGAAACAACCTTTAAAGAACCTTTATTTCTAAGAGTGTATGGCTTTGTATGATTATTAAACTGCAAATTGTGGTAGTTAGTCTACATGTGTTGCCTTCTTTAAAGTGAAGAGGCTGTTTTGTCTTGTACATATTCAAATTGCATGTACCCAGCTAACAATTTTATGTTGTAAGAATGTTTCAGTAACATTTCCATGTTAGAAAAGTTCTAGAAATGTTTTATTGACATTATTGTTTGGTTATAAGAATGTTAATCAAACATTGTAAATCTGTAACATTTTTAAAATGTTCCACTAATGTTACTTTTTTGGTAACTTTGACAGAACTTTTAGAGTTCCTGTCAGCTGGGTATAGTACAGCAGTAGCTTGGTTTGCTTATAACAAGTCATAAAGCTCCAGAGACACTTTGAACATGTGTGCATGTGTTGTGTTTATTTGCTCGTTGCCTTAAATTTCTACAAGTATTTCCCTTGATTCAAAGATCAGTGAATTTTCTGCATGTTTTTGAAGGTTGACCCGTTCAGATTTCAAAATGCCAGAAGCGTCAGATGTATAAAGAAGTGAGAAAAAACATCCTGTCTGTGATGTTTGTATTGGGCTGATGAGATGCCTTTCACAAAAATGTGTCAATCTTGCATGTGTTTTTTAGATTTCTTTGGTCGCTTTGACTCCAGTGTTAGTGTTGTGGGGTCTAAAAGTCAGAGACCCCTTGTGACTGTGCTGTGATTGTTTTTATGTTAGAAAAATATTTAGATTATCAGCATAGCAATTTGAGTGAAAGACAATCATTTCAGGATATCTGACTATTTAGTTTATCCCTCTGTTGTTTTGGTAAAAACATGCATTTGATACGCAGAACCAAAGGATCTTTTTAAACCCTGCAGGATTTGGGATTATAATTAGTAGCCATTATTATTCTTTGAACTTTATAATGCAACTTTGTAGTTACAAAAACAACAAACAGATGATGCCTTATACCTTACACTGTGTATACGACTTTCGCTTTGTCTGTGCTAAATTTTTACTGTGTTATTGTGACCCAAACCTCCTGGCACTAAACAGGAAGTTCCCCGTCACTCCGGTTCGACTGTGACCCCAGACATCCGAAACTGTCTGCCAGCACAAATATTTGGCATCTGTGCGGACAAAACAGAAAACGTTTTAATCGTTCAATCTCAGAGGTCAGTTAAACGTGATCCAGCCTCTTACATTTTTGCCTCTAATAGCATTTGTTCTGTTTCTGCAGAGATTGGACCCATTACAATAACAACAGACCCAAAGAAGTTCCAAGATGAGCTCAGGGAGCTTTATGTCCAGGTGAGTTCATGCAGTTCACATTTGGATCCATATTCACTCCATAAATGTGTTCACATCTAACCGTTGCAGAGTTCACTTTCTAACAGCCTGCAGATACAAATCGAAGGAGAATTTTCACTTTGCTGAACTCATAAGTGAAATTTTTCCTATGAAGCCAAATCAAGTCTCATGTTTCAAAATCAGGTCTAAGTCAAACATACAGTCTTAATGTTTCTCAAGAGTCCTAAATCTCTTCTGGTAATAGTTTTGTATGTGTTTCAGGTTTGTAACTAAGTGTGTGTTGTAGGACTTTTTTCAAAGGAATGTCACAGAAAAAGGTTTGTTCTTGAATACAACATCAAATGTTCTTCAGATGAAAACAGAGAGACGGAAAGTGCCCAAAAGACCTTTTACATGAATAGTGTTGCGATATTCAGAGCAAATATTGTTCTTTGTAGACCCGTAGGGACACCAGTAAGATGTTCTTGGATCAACATCTTGTGTTGGTCCTGGAGCAACATTCCTTTAAAAAACATAGTCTTGACCCAAACCCTAACTGTACCATACCCCTACAGAGGGAACAAGCTAAGTTAAGAATAGTTGTTGGTATACAAGCCCCCAAACCTGATATAACCCTAAACCTAATCCTACAATCTGATTGGTTGATTGATCACAAGACCCATAAACTCTTGTATAAGTCTCTAATTTGAAGTCTCAAATCAGTTTTTTTGGAGACTTGGGTGTGACTTAAGTCTGAGTCTCTTTACCAAGTTTATGTTTTGGAAGCCAGTGTGATCCACCCATCAAACAGCATCTTTGGCTGGTGTCACATTCCATCTGGACGTGTGTGACGGTGATTTGCCATATTAGCAGTTCGACGAGATCAATCTATTAAAGATTCTGCGTTCTTTCAAAACAGCTCCGACATGTGCGTGTTTCTCGTCACTCAGCATCCGCCCGGCTGCTCGGCCCAAAGCAGATCCAATGCAGACACACTAATTAACTGCATCATTGTACTGGCACAAAAAAGACGTTTTTTCTTCTGTAAGGCAGAAGTTCAACTAAAGCAGGGTTTGGTTTTGTTTGCTTGGCGTTTGTTGCAGATGTGTGTGTGTATCCACTTTTAATTTCCAAAACATTGGCTTTTGAGGGATAAATCATTCAAATCATCTGTTGCTGTTAATGTTTCCAGATCTGTTGTAAATGAATGACTAGAGTGTTTCATCTGAGCATTTTTGACCTTTCTTACAATCATGTTGTGCGATTGTATACGGTGAAGCAAAGATCACTTGCTTCCAGATGTTTCATTCAGACACGTGCCTTCTGAAACCCGTAATGAAGACAAGAATCATTCACCTCTGTGTTAAAGGGACAGTCATGTGATTCCAAACCTTGTGTTCCACAGAAGCAAAAAAGTCATACAGGTTTGGAATGACATGAGGGTGAGTAAATGATGGAAAAATGTTAATTTTAAGTGAACTATCCCTTTAAAAGAGACAGATGTACCTATATCACTGATGCATGGCTGTGCACAAACATTAGTGAGGTTTACTTTTATCCACACCAGTTTGAAGTCAGGCATGTATCTAGCAGAACTCTTGGAAGTCCTCCAGCTGGGGCCCTCAGGTTTGGTCCAAGATTACACTAGATGCTTCATTCCAAGGTCAACATCAGTTCCAGGCATGATTGACTTTCATGATAAGTTTACAGAATGCAGTACATGTATTCTTTCATGATTAGTCCAGGTCTGCTTGCTGTCTGCCCATTTCTGTCTTCTGGATTTGAGGAATCTGGATGTTCCATCAACAAAACACATTGACAATAAATATAAAAGAATATGCAGTAAATAATAAAACCAAAAGTCTGAAGATTCAGTCTGAAGCTGAGAAGTTAAAAGTTTTGCCATTATTTGTTTTTGAAAGATGCAAAGCAAATTTAAAACGATAGCTTACCCGAAACGGAAAGTTTCTCCATCATTTACTCAACCTCATGTCATTCCAAAAGTTTTTCTTCTGTGGAGCAAAAAAAAAGATATTTTGAAAAACGTCTCGGCAAACGTGCCCTTGTTGTCTGGTTACCAACATACTTCAAAATCTCTTCTTTTTAGTTCCTCAGATGTAAAAAAGTTAAACTGGTTTGGAATGGTAATTGGTGAGTAAATGATGGAAGAATGTTCATTTTTGGGTGAACTTTCCCTTCAAAACCAAGTTCTTTTAAAAATATAAATAACATAACCAGCTCTCTGTGTGTTCTTCCCTGTGATAAATGTTGAGAAACATGATGAATCTCTTCAGGGAGGTGGAGATTGTCCAGAGATGAGCATTGGAGCCATCAAGATCGCCCTTGAAATCTCTCTGCCAGGGTCTTTTATTTACGTGTTCACTGACGCCCGGTCAAAAGATTACAAGTTGACCCATGAAGTTCTTCAGCTCATTCAGCAGAAACAATCGCAGGTAATGCAACAGTTTGCTTCAGGTCCTCATGTCTCTCTGCTTTACTCTGTTACACACGTACACACTCGTTTGGAAGCCACTTTAAATGTAAATGTGACAAATGCCTGAATGCGTTTTTTAACGTTATTGCTTGGTTTTGAAAACGTTATTCAAACATTTTTTTAATTCTGTAATGTTTTTAAAACGTTCTACTGCTGAGGGATAATGTTTTTTGATATATATGATATATAATGTTAAAAAAAGTTTTACTAACGTTACTGCAAGATTGTTTTTAATAACTTAGAGAGAATGTTGGCAAAAGTTCTGTGAACGCTGGGTGTAAACTGGAATACTAGTAATCTGTGTGTGTGTGTGTGTGTTGGCAGGTGGTTTTTGTGCTGACTGGTGACTGTGATGACAGATCTCACGTCGGTTATAAGGTGTACGAGGAGATCGCCTCCACCAGCTCAGGACAAGTTTTTCATCTGGACAAAAAACAAGTTAATGAGGTGAGACACTCATCTGACAGGTCCAGACAATCTTACTGTCCATCACACATTTCAAAACTGACAGTTTCTTGAAGCCGTTTCTTCATTTGAGCGCAGTAACTGGGCTCTCTAAATACTTCCTGAAAAACATTTAAAATGTAAAAGATCTTCATCTTTTAAACGTTCTAAGAACTTCATATCAATCATATGCAGTCACTCTGGCAATCTTCAGATGTTGATGTTAGAATCAAACCAAAACTGAAATATTTGAGGAGACATAAAAGAGTTTTTATTTGGAGTAAGAATTTTAAATGTCTCCAAAAGTGCAGCTGCAGAACATCAGCTGTCATTTTAAATCTCTACCTCTTTCCTTTTATATCATTGACCAGAATGTTGATAAATAGACTTGTTTTTTTATCCCATTATACTTTTATTCTTTATTGCCTTTATACATAAATTATTCCTATTGCAGATTTCTGTATGTCTCTGATTCAATGTTCTTCATGTTCCATTAGATTAATGTGAGCGTAAAATTTGGTCTAGACAATTTTTGAGACAATTTCCGCAAGTGGCGTATGTTAAGGTGCACTCAGATGTTGGTTGGATTCAGGGGATGTTGAGAGAGGGGTTGAAAAATGATTGATGACATCAGTTGAAAAGTTGTTTCAGAGGCGATGAAACAACTTTCATCAATTTTTATTAGTTTATCTGTGTGTCACATAATGACATGCGTGATGACACGTTAACCCTGACCAATCAGCTTCCCCGCAGGAGCTGAAATGAGTTATGGCAGGGGCCGATTGAACTTAGATAACCCTAAACCACTGAGAGTTTTATAGGGCAATTGTTTATACCGTTTGTGCAGCAGACTTTGTAGTTCAGAATTTAATATTTAAATCCTAAATCTAAGAAAAAAAAATATCAAAAGCACAATGCTTATTCAAACTGTCAGGACAAGTGGATTTTAAAAACCACTTACAGAACAAACTACAAAAAAATGATTTATTAGATAAAAAAAAGAATTTCTGCACATTGTGGCATTTGTAAAGTGTTTGTTTGGGTCTGAAAGTGTTTGTTTGGGTGAAAACATGTCTGGCGATGTACAGGCCTCCAGTCTGGAGGTCGGAGTTCACATGCATCTCAAAACCATATGTGTGGTGTTTACATTTTACTCCTCGTTTTCATAGATCCAGAACTTATGTAAACAGTATTATATATCCATCCTGTCCAATAGAATTTGGACTTTTAGCATTACATGCACTGATCAGTCTAAACTTGACTCATTGTTTAATTCCTGCAATGTAGGTGTTGAAATGGGTGGAGGAGGCAGTCCAGTCCTCTAAAGTTCACTTGCTCTCCACCGATCACACGCATGGGCTGGCAAACACCTGGCAGATCCCCTTTGACCCCAGCCTGAAAGAAGTCACTGTTGCTTTAAGTGGCCCTGCACCCAACATCGAGATACGAAATTCTCTGGGTAAGGAGAACATGTTGATGTGCTGGCTGATTAAAGTCACTCCAGAAGCAACACACTGTGTAATGCCATTATGATGCAGATCTGAGAATCTGGGGACTCTGGTCAGAATCGAAATGTGTCCACATGGACAATGCACATTATTTTTTACATTTTAGTTTTTGTGTTGAAATATGGTTAAGAAGAGAGCATTAAGAGAGCTTTTAGAGAACTTTAGCCACTGTTCTGAGACCTGTTAGCTGTGGAACCGGGTCTGTTTTTTACAGAATTCAGAGTGGAGATTTTATGTAAGCCTGCATACAGAATAACATGAATGTTCTTTGTGATTTGCTGTTTGTGCTCCTAGGAAAACTCATTGGGATTAAGGAAGGCCTGTCTGAGCTCCTTCACATCCCCAACTCTGCCAAAGTCCTCAACCTCAAAGATCCAGCACCAGGAATGTGGACCATAAAGGTGATGAACAGGTTTATTGCCATGTACACACATGGGTCTTCCTAGCTAACAAATTAAGGTTGTAAGAACATTTCCATAACGTTTCCATTAAGGAACAAAACTTTAAAAATATTTTTTTTAATAAGTTCTAGTAACATTTTAGATTAGGTTATTTAGAATATTTAAATTAAGTTAAATTCTGTAACTTTTTTAAAAATTCCACTGACTACTTAAGAATAAAGTTTTTGATGTATATGGTATATATCATTAAGAAGAAATTCTATTAACAATACTGCAAGAACCTTTTTGATAACGTTGAGAGAACTATTAAAGAACGTTAGCCAGCGTTCTGAGAACGTTCCCTGTTAGCTAGGTTTTGTGTCTGTGGAGATGATTTAACAGTGTAACTGGTAGATTTCCAGAAAGGTAGAGTTATTGCCTGTAGTGTATTCAGTCTCATGAGGATGAGGGCAGATCTGAGAGAGATGGATCGGTTCTGAAAGCCAAGGTTGTATGGTGAAGTCATTGATGTTGCTCTGTTGATGTTGTGAAATATGGGTATCAACTTTTTGATTTACCTCCTGCTGTGTGACAGGCAGGAACATGCGGGTGCTCCAGGGTACCCACAGTCACAAAAAGTTAAAGGAAATGACAACATTTCTTCCTGACTGATTTGTAATTTGACTGTTGGGGGTCTCTAAAAGTTCTTTAAAAGTCGGCTGTTCGGCTGTTGGGAGTTTAGTATCCCAGCTAACAGGGAACGTTCTCAGAACTTTGGCTTAACATTCTCTTGAAGTTCTCTCAAAGCTATCAAAAACACTCTTAGTAGAACTTTTTAACATTATTCAAAACATTCTTTAGTTGTTAGTGGAACATTACAGAATTAAAAAGTCTGAAAAACTGGATGCTTGGAATGTTCCCACAGCTTTCAAAAAAACATGTTTTTGTTACTTAATGGAAACGTTGGGGAAATGATCTTAAAACAGAATGTGTCATTCTTAATCTTCTGCTCAAGGGGTGAGATCTTCCTCTGGCATGAAGTTTGCAGAATCCACCCATCCATCTACAGTATCTGTTTATTTCTTCCACCCATACTCTTCTCATACCAGTTCATGTTTCCTCTCTATTTCCTTTTCACTAGTTCCAGTTCTGTGTCATTTTTAAAATTTTAAAGGAATAGTTAACCAAATAATTAACTCGACTTAACTTGAATTAATTTATGATGCCAAAATGTCTTTATTTACTCCTGAACTATGACTTTATATTCTGCTTGAATACTAAAGAGGTACAGAATGAGATGGCTCATTTTGTGTTCTCTGGTGTTTTGGTGGCATCTGAGAAGGTCTTCTGCCTCAGGGTTGTTTCAGGTTGGATTAGAGAATGTTTGACCTAAATTCTGCTACCAGTTTTAGAGAAAAACAGTGTTTTCAAAACCAGCTGTATCTCCTCACGGTGGATGGATAGAATCTTAATCTGTTAATTACTCTGCACTGCTTGTCTTTAAAAGGTGGTGGTGGGCTTTGCATTCCAGCACCCCAGCTAACAATTTCTGGTTGTAAGAACGTTTCCCTAAAGTTTTCATTATGCAACAACAACCTTAAAAATGTTATCTGAAAATTCTGAACATTCAAAACGTCCAGTGTTTTTTTTAGACATTTTATTAACGTCATTGCTTGGTTACAAGAACATTACCTTTTTAAACTTCCACTTACTAAAGAATAACGTTTTTGATATACATGGTGTATATATAATACCTTCTAACAACTTTACTGCAAGAACATTTTTGGATAACTCTGAGAGAACTTGTAGAGATCATTAGCCAGCGTTCTGAGAACGTTCCCTGTAAGCTGGGACCATCGTCTTCTGCCTCTTTTCTTCAGGATCTTCTGCTCAGCGTTGACCCCAGCAGTGATGGTTTGTTGGCGTCATGTCATGCGGTGCTTCATGGCCCATGATAATTCTTTAGGATGGTTGTAATTTCAAAAGAATGCAAGCAGAGGACGGGTTGCCATGACTCGCCCTGAAGCAGTGAAGCTGTAGACCTCATCCAGCACACAGCAGCCCCTCAGCACCAAAACAGTCGTAAAGGACTGAGATCGAGTTTGACTCTTAGTCATTCTTAGTAGCTCAAGCGTTTCAGGATTTAAACTGTGGTGCGTCTGGTTCTTGAGCTTATTGTTGTTATAAATTAGTTTGGTGTCTCTGCAGTGCATCAAATTACAATGAGCAAGTATTGAGTTTTAAAGGTGGGGTAGGTAGTTTCGGAGAGGCTAGCAATAGCAAGCTAGCTTTATTAATGTTTATTAATGTATACATATATTTAGACCACTTTACTTAGAGATTGTTATCAGGATGTGATGAGATTTCAACCAGCATAACAAAGATTTTTCTAGAAGTTGAAAAGGATCAAATTATAATTGAATTCTTATGTGTTTATCAAATGCTGTATAACATCTGTATTTATTTATTTTTTTGTTTGTTTTTGTTATTGTCAATTTGACCTCAGACATCCAGTGAGGGCAGACACTCGGTCCGCATATCGGGTCTTAGCACCATTGATTTCCGAGCAGGATTTTCTCGGAAGCACACGCTGGACTTCAAAATGACATCTAGCAGGCCAGTCCAAGGTGAGTTTCGTAAATGTTAGATTACCAGCTTCATTTGAAACGTAGTCAAACTTGGGACCTACTTGGTCCCCCGGCTTCTGTAGCACTAGACCATCTTAAACCAGATTAGACCAGCTTGGACCAACAAGGAGCTTCATGCTGGTCTTTTCAGAAGGGGTGTTTCTGTTGCGACCACACACATGCTAGTTAGCTTAATGAGGTCACCATATTGGCCATTTACTTGAGCTTTTAAAACATGTTTTGGTTGACCTTTCTGACCTCTGACCCCTCTCACACACACACACAGGAATACCCACCTTTATCCTGCTGAACACCACCGGACTCTCCCCTCCCGCTCGTGCCGACCGGCTGGAGCTCCTGAGCATCTCTGGTGACGTCATGAAGACGCTTCCCATACGTTACTTCCCTGAGCGACGCCCCTACGGCATCTGGAACATCACTGAGTTTATTCCGCCCAAAGACGCCTTCTTCCTGCGCGTCACCGGATACGACCGCGACGGCTTTGTCTTCCAGAGAGTGTCCAGTGTCTCTTACTCCAGCATTGTACCAGGTCAGATAAACACAGACAAATGAAAGAAAATTCCATCTAAAATTCCATTCCATCTAATTCCAAAAGTATCATCTACAGTATTTTGTATTTTACTCATACTAGTATCTTTCTTTCTTTCTTTATTTAGATGCACCCAAAGTGAGCATGCCCACTCACACCCCCGGTTACTACCTGCAGAAGGGGGCCATAACTTGCTACGTGGACAGCCTGATCCCCTTTACCTTACGTTTTACCAGAGAGGGATTACGCTTGGGCGTGGATCAGCTCTTTGGGTATTGTTGTTAAAGCCTTTTGTGGTTTAAAATGAACACGAAAACGTTTCATTATAAAAGTTAGAAAGAAGAACAAATTCTGTATTTACAGTCAAAAAATGTTGACTAACTATTATAAGTGGACTGTTCTGGGAAAAATGTTCTGTTAAACTGATTGCTAAAATGTTTGTGATTGTGTTTTTGTGTGTGTATATTTAGACAAGCAATATTTTATGTGCCCCAACATCTCTGTTTTAGGGAGTCCTCTAATGCATCATGGGAAATCTCACAGGTGTCACTGAAGGACGAGGGCTTTTATGAGTGCACCGCTATCAGCAGCGCCGGAACCGGACGTGCTCAGACCTTCCTGGATGTTTCTGGTTAGAACATCTTTTGTATTTAGCAACATCATAGAAGATGCTCACCAGAATTAAAAAAATTTAAAAAAATGTTTGAATAACGTTCAGCTAACCTGCACATATCGAACGTTCCTAACACTCAAAATAATGTTTTTAACATTTTTGTTACTTAATGGAAACATTATGGAAACATTTTAAAGCCTAAAATTGTTAGCTGGGTATGCATTTAAACACTGTACACTGGCATTTAACAGAAAACATATGAGCAATTTCAGGGGAAAATGAGCAAATTATTAAGATGCTTTGTATCTAACATGCCTGAGGCATTTTCTCATGTACTGAGTGTGAACACTTAAAAATAAAGGCTTTAAACAATGCCATAGAAGAACCGTTTTTGGCTTAGAAGAACCTTTAACATCCATACAACCCTTCTGTTTCACCAAAGGTTCTTTGTAATGGACAAAAGGTTCTTTAGACTTTAAAAAGGTATTAAAATAAATGTTTTTTAAGAACCTTTGACTGAATGACTCTTTGTGTACCAGAAATGGTTCTTCTATGAGTAGTGTGAAGAACCTTTCAGGAGCCTTTATTTTTAAGATTGTACGTATATGTGTGAGTTTAATCGGATGGTCAGAATCCCAGTTTGAAACTGATCGTTCCAAAAAGTCTAACCCCCCGTTTCATTTAAAGTAGAAAGAACACTGGATTTCTCAAATGAAATGGCCCTTGTAGTCTTTCGTTTACTTCATGCTCTGTGTAACAGACATGTGTTGAACAATCTCATGTGTGAGTGAGTGTAGCTACAGCTTCAGTTTGACTGATGGAGAGTCAAACTGAGTGCACTTGCTCTGAACCCTGTAGTGCTCCACAATACACGCTGAACCTCTCTGGACATCTGTCTGAATGAACCTTGTTTTATTGAATATGATTAATCGTTTCAGTGTTATGCTCATGTGAAGAAGCTTTAAACTCAACAGAAATTGAAATGGACTTTATTTAGTTTTTAAAGCATGTTTTATTGGAACAATTCAGCAGTGCTTGTCAGTGCTTGTCTAAAGGGAAAAAAGTTAAGCTTTGCTTGTTGTTAATCAAAATGTAATAACTTTCGTGACTGTCTTTTCTGCTGACGTCAGTTGTTTGGTTTAGTGCTGCGTGAGGACTCAGTAGAAATAAACATTATTGTGTCCTTATAACACTGTACTGTCTGCAACTGTCTTACCCTTAAACTGTCCCTCCTCACGCACATTCCTACAGTAGTTATTTCATAACTCAAAACTATGTATTTTGTAATACTGCATCCACACTAGGGTTCAGCCTAATAGAGTTCAGTTCAAAAAGCCTTATTAAAATGTCTGTCTGTCTGTCTATCATCCAAAGCCACTCACAGTTACTCTGTATGAAACTCTTTCTCCTCTGGGTGATGCAAACTCTCACTTTATACTCTTTTACTTGCATTTCAAAAGTTATTAGTGTTTTAAGAAACAGTGCATCATCTAATATAAAAGGAAATGAAAAATAAAGACAGAAATTCCTCTTTCCAATTTTCTAGCCATCCGAACTGTTTCCCCGACTGCGCTGTCGTCTGTCCAGCCACACGATTAGCTGAATGACAGTAAAAACCTCCTTTATGAAATTTATGTGTCTTCCTGTATAAATTCCTCACTTGAGTCCTAATCCACACATCTGTCATGTCACATCAACTCGTACCCAATTTCCCCTCACGTTTCAGACTCATTTCACAAAGTGTCACATCTACAAAGTTCACAGACATCCAGAGACCTTAAGAGAACTCAGACACACCTGGAAAGTCATTTGTGAAACTGAACCGATTCAGATTTCATTCTGTTCAGACTGTTGAATTTAATTTCTCCTAGATAAACATGGAAAGAACTTTGCAGAGACAATAAATGCTTTATCATGGGGATAAAAATGACAGTATTGTGCTTTATGACACGTTACAAATATTTTCATGCCAAACAATTGTCAAGATTTCAGATTAAATCCATTTGATCATTTGATTATTTGTACTGCACAATTAGATTAACACAAAAAACTGTCTGTCTGTCTGTCTATCTACATATATATGTGTGTCTATATATCTATGTATCTGTGTGTGTGTGTGTGTGTTTGTATGTATTAGGACATATAGCACAATACAAAAATATATATATATGCATTATACAATAATACAAAGGCTCATTAGTGTGTATGTGTTTGTACAGAGCCTCCTCCAGCCATCACAGTGCCGTATAATGTGACGGCATCTCCTGGTGCAAACGTGCTACTGACGTGTGCTGTTGCCAGCACGGTGCGCTTTAACCTGACCTGGCAACGAGGGGACGTGGATGCCAGATTGGACCAACGCATACGTGTCACCTCCAATCTGTCCTTGGAAATCCAGCGAGTCACACCTGATGATGTCGGCTGGTACACCTGTATCGCAGCCAATGAGGGTGGAGTTTCTGTCTCTCGTGTCTACCTCAGTGTACAAGGTGAGTGTGTCTGGACTTTTGTCTGTGTGTATTTTAGTATTATTTTTAATAATAAGCCACAAAGGTCAAAACCGGTTCACAGTTTTAATAAATGAATAAATCACATTTCTTGTCCACGAGGTGTCTTTAAACTGCTAGAAGCTCTTTAATGCTCGAGGCGTTTAATACATATTGCCACAGGGTTTCTCTAACACAAGATCTGGTTTCACTACAGTCTTGCTGTAATATTTCACGGTAATATTTTAGGGAACTTGTGAAAGTGATTTACGTTGACTTGCTAACTGTTTGAGTTCCTGCTGTTTCCAAGAATTTCGCTCTCTAAATGTCCACGTCTCTCTCAAATCCTATAGGAAGAAAACTTATGTGTAAGTTCTCTTTACCATCTCTGTTATTTCTCCTACACAGCTAACAATTTTAGGTTGTAAGAATGTTTCCCTAACATTTTCATTAAGTAATAAAACATTAAAAATGTTCTTTTGAATCCTCTGAGAACGTTAAGCATTACCTCAAGACTGTTTTTGATAACTTTAGAGAACTTTTAGAAAATGTTAGCCAATGTTCTAAGAACGTTCCCTGTTAGCTGGGTTAAACGGTGACCAAATGGAGGCTTTGATTAAGTCTCACAAAAGAAAGGCACCAGTAATCTCATATGCGTTTTTACTGGAGTTTTAGATGAGATCTCAACAATGTCTCATACTGTGTTTTGCCAAGATACCAAAATCTGCAAACAGAAGGCATAAAACATTTCATATCCACATTTAGAGATGCAGATGTTTCTTTGTTAAGACAATCTGAGAACTCCATTAAGTCTCCTGAGTTATGAAAGAGCATATCAGAGCAATAACTGCTTCCTCTGAGGGGCTGTTTAATATAACAAAAGTAAGACAGCCTTTTTCACCTCAAATTCTGTGAACTTTAACAACCAAAGTGAAACCTCAGTAAGAAGTCTTTCAGTTCAGCTGAGACTCTAAAAGACCCTGAAGAATTTGTCCTTATTGGTGTTTAGTGATGCATATTACTTACAGACCGAACGCTTGTTTTCTCCTTCTTATACTGAGGTAATTGTTATTAGTCATGCTCGGTTGTAGCAGATTAGAAAAAGCTGTTGTGTTGGATCAGAAGTTAACACACTTACCCCAGACGTTTGCTACAGCTGTCGTGGGTTCGAGTCCTGCCTGGGTCATGTGCTGACCCTTATATACCTTTCATGACATTTTAAAATATAAAATCGAATAATGAAATTAAGACGTAAATAATTAAAAATAACTTGGTGGTAATAAAAACGGTGGCTTTGTTTTTTAGACACACATTTATCTGTGTGTGTGTGTTTGTTTTCCCTCACTCCTCTATCTCTCTGTTTCCTCTTTCCTCACCCTTTATTTTTGTCCCGTTTCTTCTGTTTAAATCGTTTCATAGGTTTTGTGTGTCAGTCTTTGGCTTTTAAACAGCTGTCACTGTTGGACTGACACACTGCATGTGTGTGTTTGTGTGTAATCACCACCTGCCCGGATTCCTGTGCTGTGCTAGTCATTACTGGCCCTTTGAAGTGGGTTTGCTGACACAGTGAAGTCTGTACAGTCACAGACGGATCTGCCCGGCTCTCTTATGTAACATTACGTGACCTGCACTGTCCACACACACGACAGCCTCAATTTACAGCCTCGGTCTCCCCACAGCTAAACAACCATGAACGTAACTTGCCAGCTACCGTGGTAAAAACGTTTCCCTAACATTTCCATTCCAAGTAACAAAAATGTTAGAGATGTTATTGTGATGTTCTAGGAAAGTTCAAAATAGCAAGAATGCTACAGCAAGAATGTTTTTAGATACTTTTTAGAGAATGTTAGCCAATGTTCTGATAACGTTCCCTCTTAGCTGTGTTAGCTGGAATGCCGTTTAAAACTAAAGGTATTTATTAAAGTTAGATAATATAAAATTACAGTTATTTACTTTATTTACTTATTTAGTTATTTACTTTACTGTACACATTGGTGTACAGTAAATAAAGTAAAAATGCGTCTTAGCTTTTCACCAGAACCATCACTGTACGACAAACCACAGATACACTGTACTAACTGTACGTTACAAAGGCACAGATGTAAATGTAAATGTAAGAGTTTCAGGGAAACAGGGTCTATCTGAATGAAACTGTCCTCAGGCAAACACATGCAGATGAAGGTTTTGGTGAGTCTTCGCGTCAGTGAGCTGTTAAAATTGAGCCTAAGGCAGACACAGTGTATTAGAGTCACTTTAGTGAGTAAGACTGAGGATAATTACAGCTTTACTGCTGGACACAGAGTGATCCCTCAACAGTAATGCTTTAA
>JAZGTK010009926.1:0-16815 GCA_036877625.1 Ambastaia sidthimunki | reverse complement strand
CCCTCATGTCATTCCAAACCTGTATGACTTATTTCTTCTGTAAAACACAAAAGGAGATATTTTGAGAAATGTCTCGGTGGTTTTGTGTACATGCAATGAAAGTCAATGGCTGCCAGTTTTTTAGTTACCAAAAGATTTAAAACACCTTTTACATTTACATTTGGCAGACAAACGACTTACAGTGAATTCAATGTATACATTTTTTTTATATCAGTACTTGCATGCCCTGGGATCGAACCCACAACCTTTGCATTATTAACACAATGCTCTACCAGTTGAGCTACAGGAAGGCTAGACGCGTATTTGTTTTCTACAGAAGAAAAAGTCATACGTTGAAATCTATTATCTGTCAAAACATTAAATATGCCCTGTTTGCTTTAACATTCTAATAACAATCAACAATGTATTTTAAAGCTGAACTTTGATGACTTCGACCTTGAGGAGTCTGAGAATTGTGAATATGACTCACTTACAGTATTTGGAGATATTCATGGAGAAGATGAAATAGGTAAAGTACAAAAAGATTTAAGCATTTGCCACAGCACAGTGTCACACAATCTGAGGCTTTTGCACTAGGGCATTATGGGAAATGTAGTGCTGTGCTAATAAAGTTGCTGTGTTTTAGTGGCTGTATGTGGCAACACTGTCCCTCCAGCTGTTATCAGCCACAATCGTATAATGCTGCTGAAGTTTAGCACAGACAGCAGCGTATCCGGCCGAGGTTTCAGTGCCTCTGTTTCTTTTATCAGCAAAAAAGGTGAGAAAGTCAACACAAGTAAAGATTCGCACCTCTCAGTAAACCTGACCCACATATAACCCACACATACAAATATTAATATACCAAAATATTTAATGCTCGCTAACTCAAACATTTTTATACTACTCCAGAAGACCAGCAATAAAAGACTCAAATAACTCCACATGAAAATTTGAGATTTTATCTAGAACATTTTAATATTAAAAACATTAAATAAAATATATAAACAAAAATTATTTGCTTGATCAGTTTTACACAAACTAGTGAGATGTTTGGTATATTTTAAAAAAAAAATGTATTTTTACATAAAACACATGCAAAAAATACAGTTATTACTTACGAATCTTTTAAACTCTGCAAAAGGCGTTTCGTGACACCACTAAGCTTTTAACCACAGTGTGAAATGATGACAAAAATAATGAACGTTTAGTTTCTTCACAGATCTCAAAGATACAGCGTGCGAAGATCAGAAAACAGATGATAACAGCAAAGTTATATCACTGCATGGTTTGTGCCTTATACATTTTCCTGTCCTTCCTGGCCTCTGGGGATTATATGAACTTTTTGTTAGAGGTTTAAATGAGGCTCTTTGTCTCATAAGGCCTTCAGAAAGCACAGCATTTAAAAAGGAACCAAAATATGTCAAATGAAGTAGCACACACATGAGTTTACAAATGAGATCTGTTATCTCTGAAAATTAAATTCAGTCTTACCTCAGATATTCACTGCAGCATTCCATTGATTTTCCCGCTCTGTGTGGAACGCCAGATTTTTTTGCCGCCTCTCGATTGGACACCCTGAGGAAAGAAGAGGATGATGGGATTCTGCCCGTGGCACGTGACCGCCGGTCTGGGTGCAGGTCACGAGTGGAACAGGGCTGTTATCCAATCCACGTGGATTCTTACTGATGCACACTGTGTGACCTGTGAGCAACATGCAAACAAAAAAACTGCTTACATTCCTAGTGCAGTGCAAAAGTTTCACTTTAAAACGAGATTTGATCTATAAATAAACAGTATGCTGATTGTAAACTTGACCAAGTCTTGATTTCTTTGTAGGGAGGACGGACAGAGATCTTTAACAGTAAAAACAGGAGGTTCAAAGAAACAGTTGAGAATGCTTATCTTTGAATCAGATTGCAACAGGGTCTAACCAAGTATTTCCTGACTCGACATTCCCATCAACCAATCATATCTACCCGTGAAATCAGAAGGATATGATTGATTGATGGAAAGTTCTAGGAACTAAAGATGCTTACCCACAAAGATCTTCTACTGTAAATTACTTTCTCTCTCAGATTCGTGATGTCAGAGTTCTCATACACCCTCATTTCAGTTCGTCCTCTTTAAACTACAACATGGCTCTGCTTCAGATAAGCTCTCCTTTAAATCTCATCGAAAACACACAGCCGGTCTGTCTGCTCTCTGCTGGACAGGAAATCTCACCCTCCCTCCGCTGCTGGGCCACGGTGTGGACCGGCCAAATGTGTACGTCACCTGTCTGCCATTCACAAAAACAGCCAAGCTAAGATGACCATTGTGATAAGTTACACAATAATCCGGTTGGGAGATCTTGATGTCTGTGTGTGAAGTATTCAAACACGACCTTTCATGATTATTTGCTGAATAAATTTCAATATTGACTTGAGTTGAACTCTACACATCTCAGTATTTGACTTTCTGCTTTTGAAACTTCTCGCTTAACAATTAGATCTGATCTGTATTCTTTAACTCCATCCCCTAAAGCAATCATTTGATTTCTGTTGCCCTGTTTTGCTCTGGGTGGGTCACTAATCCAGATAAATGTTTTGGACTCTTGTAGCAGGACATGGGCGGCACCGATCTGTACAGCTAAAAATATCTGTGCTGGAAGGAACAGTGTGTGAACAATATTTCAGAACTGTACCGACAGCTACTGGGTTATGGGATGGACTTACTGAACTGGACGGTGTGGAATAATGCATTGGGGGGAAAACTGTAAACTAACAATAGCTGTTACGGTAAAGAGTGTTTTTAAAGAAATGCTGACCTCTGGTGGTTACATGTGGAAGTGGTTCTTTAAGAAAAGTGTTTTTTATAAATGCAGAACAGTATTTCGTGTCATTAATTCATACAATAGCTTTGAGCAAAGAGCAGTACGTTTGCTTACTCCATTTACTCACATATTCATCAATATTCGATTCAATAAAATGATAAAATGGTCTGACTAACCATAAAAATCAATTATATGTGCAATACATTTTTTTCCATAATCTTTTAAAACTTTTGACAGACTCAATGGACCGATTCAGATGGACCTCTTATTTGTCATAGCAACAAATTTGGTGGTGTTTTGATGGAGGTGAAGAACTGTGGAGAACCATGTGGTGGGTACCTGCTGTACTGACATGTTACAACCTTTCTTTGTGCTTCTTTGTCCTCTAAAACCCACCATAAAACTCTTAAAGATGTATTTGTGATACTTTAACTAACTTAAATAAAAATATTTTGAAACATCAGGCCACTCAGTTCTGTTCTGTATGATCTTATAGACTAGTACTGTACTTGGAGGGCCCTTAACCCAGCCCACTGCATGTATGATCAGACAGTGGGGTGATCCCACACCATTCACAAACATACATAAAGAGCCATAAGCTCGCTCTTTCACAACCTACTCATTTGAATAACTCAGTCATATTGGCTGGGGCCCATGACAGGCACACTCCAGTTGGCTGAATACAGCTGACTCCGCCCACTCTTTAGACTCTTCATCAACTGTGCCTCGTACAAAGGTTGAAATACAGGAAAAAGATGAACTATGTACAACTTCTACCTCACACAGTGAACTCTAGCCATAGTAACTAATACAGAACAGAAAGGACAAGAGTACAACATGGATGCAGGTCTGGTAAGTATATTTTACTCATTGCACATTCACAACCTCCCAAAATATTTTCTTCTCTGCCTTGCAAATAAAAAAGCAATTTGCACCTTTCTTTTTTCACACTTGTCTCCTGATTATATTCTTGTTGAATGACAAAACAGTGGAAAAAATGGAAGAGATAATTACAGGCATAATAGATCATCAGCTCAATGTAGAATGTAGCTCAATATGTCACACATCTGTTAATGTTCTTGTGAAAATTATATTTGCTTATGTAGCTCTATTAAAGTTTAACTTTAATGCTCAAATACTGTTATTATTACTAACAATTATTGTATATATAGTAGTAATACTATGTAGTATATATATATAGTAATACAATGTAAATATAAGATCATTTATGGAAAGTATGTATGTACTTTACCATAAGTGTATGTATATGTGTTTGTTGCAGACAGTGCCTGTGTTCATTGGAATATCTATAGTGGTCATCACTATAGTGTTCTTCATCCTAAAACCAGGAAGTTCTGACGGAGGTCGAAAGCAGAGCAAGTTTCCAAAAACCCTGCAGGACCCCACTGTGAAATATCCACTGCCCCTCTTAGAAAAAGAGGTCAGCAGCTGAATAAAACTACTCCTCTGAATTATTCTACATTTATGCATTTTGCAGAAGCTTTTATCCAAAGAGACTTGCAGTGTGTTCAAGCTATACATTTAATCAGAATGTGTGGGAATCAAACCCACAACCTTTTGTACTGCTAATGCACTAATGCTACAAGAACATTATATTCAGCACATAAAATGAGTTAAAAGTGTGCAGAAAACTACGGATCCACAAAATGTGATGTTTTCTCCTGCAATGATAAACAGGAACCTTTTTTGCAACCTCTGTGTCCTTTGCAACAGGAAATAAATCACGACACCAGGAAATTCCGCTTTGGACTTCCATCCTCATCTCACGTACTTGGTCTTCCTATCGGTATGACATTCATCACAATTATCACCTGCCTTGCCATCTGTCACAGTCTTACAGATTTACACGTGTAAAGCAATAACATCACAATAAAACCTGAGATCTTGTAATCTTGCTCCTGTACTGTTTTCCCTCTCATAGGTCAGCATGTGTATCTGTCTGCAAAGATAAATGGGAGTCTGGTTATCCGAGCATACACACCCGTTTCCAGTGATGAAGACCAGGGATACGTTGATCTTGTAGTAAAGGTACTGCACAAAACTATCGTTTTATAGTTACAAATGCCTCTTCTCTAAATACTTATCATAATAAATTGTGTTTGATGATAAGTTATACATACCAGGATTAACAGAAAGTTTTTTTTCAGTCAAATATCAAAACATAGATCATTAAAGAATCATTTTTTAACTTCAGGTTTACTATAAAAACACTCACCCAAACTATCCAGATGGAGGGAAGATGTCTCAGTATTTGAATGACATGAAGATTGGAGACACCATTGACTTCAGGGGACCAAATGGTTTACTGGTTTACAATGGAAATGGTAAGACGCATGCGTGCCACTAGAGGGCGATGTCTTATTGTTAGAGTTTAATCACAAACGCACAATATTACTATAATACTATAATAATATTATCGTTTGTGAAAGTATTTTCCACTAAACCTTGCAGGAAACTTTGCTATTAGACCTGATAAGAAATCTGAAGCCAAAGTGCGGAAGTTTAGACACGTGGGGATGATCGCAGGCGGCACAGGTATTAAATTTCATTGCTGCATTTAGATTTTCCTGAAGGTATTTGTAACAATGCTGCCAACCAATACAATACATTAAAAAATTCATTTCAGCTATTCATTATATTCATTGCTTCCTTCAGGCATCACCCCAATGTTACAGCTGATCAGGAATATAACTTCAGATCCAGAAGACGACACCAAATGCTCTCTTATATTCGCCAATCAGGTCAGACACATTCATTATTTAATATTCAACAAAAATAAAATGACCTGCAATTTTATGTTTCAAACAGAGGTGGCGATAGAGAGGCAAAAGTTAACGCAACACTCTACAATAAAGAACTATATGCACATGGATTAAAAGTTTTTTAATGGTCTAATCAGATGTGAACTTTCTAAACTGCTATCAGTTTTTATTTTGAATGTCATTTTCCGTAGGAGATATTGCCTAGCTACATTATTAATCTGTTAATAAACAAATAAACTTCTAATAAAAAAAATCACACATTTTAATAAACTACCACATTTCATTAAATACTGGTTGGCTGTTTTTTATTTCTTTACAGACTGAGACGGACATATTGTTACGGAAAGAGCTGGATGAAGTTTACAAAACCCACCCTGACAAACTCAGTCTGTGGTACACGCTGGACAAACCCACGGAAGGTAGGAAAAGTTGATGCATAACAAACCGGAAGTGTGATTTTCGAACCATCTCACTGTTTGAAATCATCATGCTGTGTGATTTAAATATCTGTATTTAAATATCTTCATAAATGACAATTGTTAGTAGTTACCTGTTGACTTTACTGATCTGGAGATGTCTGAAGGTCTGTATGTTCTCCTGACAGGGTGGAAATACAGCAAAGGTTTTGTGACTGCAGACATGATAAAAGATCATCTCCCACCTCCGGCCAATGATGTTCTTGTTCTGATGTGTGGTCCACCCCCCATGATCCAGAACGCATGCCTGCCAAACCTCGACAAGCTGGGCTACAAAACAGAGAACACTTTTGCGTACTAAGTCCATTCTTCCAACGATCAGTGTGTTGCACGGGTATAATGTGACCACTTGTTGTTTAGGTCTGTTAAACATTGTCAGATTAATGGCAGATGTAGTTTTAATAATAAATCTTTCATTATCCTCTTTTTTGTTTTCTGTCTGGTGTGAATTATTCCCAAAATAATTCCAGACTGTTCTGTAATGGACTGAATTTTGAACTTCAGTTGAACTTCTTTTTATGTTACTTTTCTTTGATTAAAAGTCTACTTTTAAAAGAACAGACGTTTTAAATATAAACAGGTGCCAGATTTTCAAAGAGCTCTGACTTTTGAAGCCTGCTGTATTATTAACCACAATTTTAGAAGAGTTACTCATACAATCTTTTCATCATTCATTTCTTAGCTATTTAATTGTCCATGGAAAAAGACAAAGTAAAACACACATATAAAGCAAAGCTCAAAAGCAAAAATATTTATTTCTGCATATTATAACAGCATTTTAATGACATCATGTAACAGTTAGGTATTGCTGAGTGACATTAGACTGAAAAAAATCACAGAAAAACGTACAAACAGCTGCATATTTATTCATTACTGCTGTACAAGTGTCTGTTACCAGTGAGAGTTACCCATTAGAATAAACCAACAATAAACCAACTAGTAATAAACCCAAGTAAGAGCAACTTTTGTAAATTCAGCTGTTAGGTAAATTTAACAAGCATGGTGAGTGGGCCGTCACCTTCTTTATCAACTAACACTTGCAACATTTTACTTGGCGTGACGAAGCATTTTGCCCCTTTAAAAAAATGATCGATAAACGTTTGATCAATTCTTACACACTTCCCAACAGCTGCCTGCAGGTTGTTGCTTAGCAACCCATAGATGTTCCCCTCGTCGTTTTGGCGTCCAAGGAAGAGGAAAAGAGCGTAACAATCTCTGCCGATGGAAGAACAGAATTCCACCATCCTCTCGGCTTGGGTTCCATTCACCACTTCCATCCCGGCCATGCGCATGATCTCGCTGTAGGTATCTAAGCACAGTTCCTCGAAGTTCTCCTCCATTCTTTCTGGCAGATGAAAAACCTGGACTGCGATCTGAATTCTGGGGTTCTTGCTTGGCTGATCTAACACAGCCCAAACCCACTGGGCACCCAATAGGATCCTCTGTTCTGGGGTCATGGCCGTGCAGTTGAAGGTGTTGGTGAGATTTAATTGGCTGCTGCGCTGGATGTAGGTCATTAGAAAGATCTCACCAAGCGTTGAAGGACTGGGGAGGAACTTACCTTCTGGGTCCTTGAAGAGCAAATACTCCTTCGTCCTGGATGAAGCTGCTTGGATACAGTCACTGAAGAGTTGGATGAGATCTAGGGGGGCAGTTTTGTTGGGTTTACCCCATAAGGTTCTAAAAATGCTGGTTTTGGCTTCATACTGAAGATCTGGTTGATTCATTCCAGCTGGTGCTATTCAAAGCGTTGTTTCTCTAATACACTACAAATATTGAAACATGATTTTGTTACCTTGTAACTTAACACTGTCCACTGTTATTAGTTAGACACTGAAATGTAAAATGTTAACGGTTAAAATAACTCACCAGTATTATTCTTTCCTTAGTGTTGGGAGAGAGTGAACCAGAGATCAGATCTTTCGTCTCTCTGGAGTCCTATTAAGATAAGTGTGCTCATTTAAGGCTCAAAGGTAACATAAGACCCTCCCAAAGACAGTGTTTGTCATTTAGGTCATGGGACACATTTGACAAGATTTTTGTCTCATCTCATCTTTCATAGTAAAAAGCCCCTTTAACCAAACAAGCCCATTTTACTCATTGCGCTGGATTTAAGGTGGAACTTGGCAAACAAACAACCATTTCTGCTTGAAAAAACAAAGTGCTTTCAAACACATTATATAGATTTTAAAGATTAAGTAAAAAAACAGAGTTAATTACAAAAGTGTAACCAGAGAGACAGTCACAAAATAAGTAGTAACTGAATAGCTAGTTACATTAGCTACATCAACAAAATACATAATTGGAGGTAGAAACCGATCAGATATTATTACCATAATGTGACGTTTTGGCATAAAACGTTTGCATATTACACAAAATAATGTTTTGCCAGGGTTTAAAACACCTTTTGCAAGATCTACTAGTACAGTATATTTTAATTCGTAGCAAACAAAATAATTAGCAATAATAACAAAATGAAATAATAATAGGAGGGGCGTGTTTTGAACTGGGTGGAGGACGTGAGAAATGTGGCCTAGCTTTGTTGTAGCTCACCACACCCTGAATCTGCAGTACAGTAAGTGTGAATAATACTGTGGTATTACACGCTTCAGTCCTAAAGCTCCTGAGAGCTCAAGACAGCATGTGAGAAGGGTTAGGCTGAGGTACGAGTGAGGTGTGACTCCAGAACGTTCCCGGTGGGTGGGCGGAGTTATTGCGGTGCCGTCCCATCACACGACGGCCGTCTGGCTGCGTCTCAGTCCTCTAAACAGCTCGTCTTGGTGAAGTAAGTACTGTAAGTGAGAGGCGAGGGTGCCGGTATTAGCAAGAAGCTGTGTGCACGAGTTAAACCTAAACTTAGTCTGCACATTAGGCTCAGTTTATAGCTGCACGTTTAGTCTCAGTCTATAGCTGCACATTAGGCTGAGTTTATAGCTGCACGTTAATCTCAGTCTATAGCTGCACGTTTAGTCCCAGTTTATATCTGCACATTTAGTCTCAGTCTATAGCTATACTTTAAAATGCTTTTTGATTAGCATGACTGAGACTATACTGTAAATGCAGTAAATATTAATTTTATAGTTAATTTTATAAATAAAGCGGGTCTCATGGAAGTCCCAACGAATGATAATTAGTCACTGTTACAGTAAAGACCAGCTTATACTGTATTTTATTGATTGGCATAAAATGACCAGACGGTATTAAAGCAGTAAATGTTAATACACATTTAGGGTTTAATAGTGTTTTTACTTACTGTGAGGTTGCTAATGCCCTTGGATAAAGTCTCAATCGGTGTTCCTGCCCCTTTACCACGCAGCATCTGTTAATGTGAATACAACACTTCTTATATTAATACAACATAACCAAACCAGTATCTATTTAACTTTCCCTATAGAACAGACACTTAAATGAAAGTTTCCCATTTACTGTAAAAAATAAATAATTAAGCAGAAGCAATGAATGATAATGTTAAGAAGCACATTGAAGAGAAAAACTGATGTTTGAATGTACCTGGGTTTACGCCCCTCCCCTGAAGTGCATGGTCCTTTCCCAGCATGCACTTCTTCACTTTGTGAAAATGGGTGGCCGGATGCATGAATGACAGCTAGTTAGTGATTAATGTTTGTAGGTCATGCATGTCATGATGTCTGTCTACAAAGTTTGTCATAACACATACGTTTGACCTGGTTAGAATATTTAGTCATGTATACAACTAACAAATCAATTTATCTTGCATTGTTTTTCAATTTATCTTGGATTACGGTAAATACTGTAATACATGTACAGTGTAGTATTTTGTGAAAGGGAAGTTTGCAAAGTATCAGATATTTATGTAGTTTATTGATTATATCACAATATTTTTGACTTATATAATTACAGTGTGAACAGACAAAAGGCCTTTTTTTCAAACTATCTACCTATAAAAATATCCTTGTGTATTTTATTGTACGAAAATAACAAGTCACTGAGTTATAATGTGCATTACATCTGAACATTAAAATTAAAGTATTTTGTCTGTGTATTTAAAATCCACCAACATAAATATACCATTAAATAAATCCCTAATATATGCAAATATTGCACAATGTCATTGTTCATACTGTCTTTTAAAACAGCACAAAGCAGGTGTTAGGCTATAAAAATGGAATACTTGTTTGTTAAATCTCAGATTATTTGTAATACATTTTTATAACAATTCACAAAAAATATATAAAGTCAATGAAGCAAAGAGTTTTGACTGTCCGTCAAAGGTGAAGTGGCACTAATTCGGTTAAACCTCGTTGCCATGGTGAGATGATGTCATAGTACAGTACTAAACCCGTGGATCCAAATTCATTTGACCATCTCCATTAAGTGTTTTTCCGTAGCGTCCATACTGATGCCCTGCGCCCATCAATGGGGGATTCTGGGATGTTAGAAAATGGCATTGAGGCAGACCAGGGTGTTGTTTGGAGGTGGGCGTGGATTTGGGGGCTATGGGTGAAAGGTTATTGGCTGCAAGCTCAGTGATGACGGCTAGTACAGCATCAGTTCTGTGGGGACCCCACCTGCTCCCGCCTCTCTGGGTCCCGGTCGAAGATGGGGCTTAGACCCCTAAAGCCGCTGTAGGGCCGGCTGGCCCCATTAAGCAGGGCCTGGGCTTGAGATGCGTCCAGAGGACAGATGTAGTCCGTGGAGTCGTCGCCACGTTTCTTACGGTTTCCGAAAGTGGAGAAACCTATTTTACGTGGCTGAGAAAGAAAATAAACCACCATAAGAGTCAGAGGATGGCTGCTTACCGGCTGAAAAAATGCATGCGATGTATCACAGCCCTTGTGCTGATGTGTAAATATCTTTATTTTAAACAAACTTCGACTCACAATGAAACAGACTCAAAAGTTGCAAGCTGAGTCCTTTTGGGCTGAAAGTAATTTCTCTCTCTGCGGTAGAAGCGTATTTAAACAAAGACTCTCCATTTCTCTTATCAGGAAAACGAAGGGGTGGATAAACAGCTTAAAAAAAGACCCAACGTTCCCTCTAAGTGTCATTGTGCTTAGTAAGTGCGTCAGGGCCGTTCGCTCAGCATATTTCCTCTAGATGGCCTAAGCAAAATCTAGGTGTCAAAAAAACACGCCTGTGCGTCAGCTAGGATTAAATAAAATTCAGCCTGCTGGAGCAGGTGTCTGTTTGTATGAGTGTTATTGTGCGTTTAAAGACCTCCAGCTTCGTTCCTCAGTGTCAGGCTGGCAGGGATTAAGGTGTTTCTAAAGATCTGGACAGCAATTGTGAATTCACAACCTTCTGTGAGGACAAATTATGAGCGGTTTCTCACCTTGACTTTTGCTGTGGTGGTCAACGGCGCGTAGCCTGATGATTCCATGAACTCTCGTTTCTCCTGCTGCGCCTGAGAACCAACCAGGTTGTTGAAGTTGGTGGCCAGGTGCCTCCTCAACAGGGTCTTCTGAGGCGGGATGTTCAGCAGCATGGCCAGGGTTTCTGAGGTAAAACGAGGTTCCAAAATCTAAAATACAGAAATTCAAGTCAAAATTTATTTTATATCTCATGGATGTCATGGCCTAAACAAATCAAAAATCTGCAGAAACCAGCTTGTGGAAAGAAGCAGGTGAGGTAGTCTAGTGGTCAATGTGTGGAATTCACTGAACGTGTGGAATTACTGAATTACTCACTATAAGCCCTCCGTGGACTCCGCTGCCTCTCAGGTTGGGGGCGTATTCTGCTAGATCCACAGATCTGAGCCACTCCATCACGCGGTGATTGGACCACTGGACCACCTCAGAAGGTGACGTCATGTTCTGTCACAAAACATCAATTAACATTCATAATGAGACCTGAAGCTCTCTCTCACTGTCTGATGCTGTACTTCTTTATCTCTCTCTCTCACACACATACAAACACACACTCAAGTTGACTTTATCATACTGTAAACACACACACACCTCATCTCCAGGTCTTCTCTTCAGACAGTTGGGGTTGAATTTGTTCACATGCAGGACATGGATGGCACATTTGATGCTGAGATGATGCAGCTGGCTGGTGACTTTCAGGAAGAGCAGATCAGTCTGAAAATGAAGAGCATCAGAGCGTTAAATCACAAGCGTTATAAAGCCAAACTACAGAAAGTGAGTGAGATTATTTACCACTGTTAAATACTGCAGCATTCAGCCGTCCACACGGCCATCACTAAACTGATCTTTGTACTGCGGTAAGCCGATATCATCCAGCCAACCTGTGAAGAAATACAGTATATACAGTATAACTATATATACATATAGTTCTATATAGTTCTATATATACATAAAGTTCTATATAGTTCTATATATACATATAGTTCTATATAGTTCTATATATACATATAGTTCTATATAGTTCTATATATACATATAGTTCTATATAGTTCTATATATATACATATAGTTCTATATAGTTCTATATATACATATAGTTCTATATAGTTCTATATATACATATAGTTCTATATGTGTACCTGCAAATCCACCTTTAATTTTTAATTAAGTATTTATATATTGATTCTTTAAAGTTGCAATACGTAACTTCTGTGGTTGGTTAAAATTATAGAAACAGGTTATTGAGCAAGTAAATTAAACATAAGTGTTTAAAAACATTACCTGACCCGGATACGAAATAGTAAGTTTATAATAATTTGTTATTTGAGCTGTGTGATCCAATTTGGCGGGAAATGTCAGTTTGATGTCAATCATCTGTGTGGTTAAGTCACATCCGTAAACAGAAATAAGAAGACTTGCCTACTGCATCATATATGTGTGCGTGTGTGTGTGTTTGTAGCTTGTTCCTACAGCAGTTTCATCCACACAAAGAAAATAACTCAGCAAGCAACTTGCAATTTTATGTTTTAAACAGAGATGGCGACAGAGAGACCAAACTTCTGTATTGCAGCTTTAATGGATAGAGAATTATAAATAATAACTGATCGACAGAAAACACATTTGTAAACCAAACACAGCAGTGGCTCATGAGTACTTACGTGTGACCCAGACATGGTCCAGCTCTGAAGACTTCTCTGTGATCTTTGTGTTGAAGGAGCGCAGAGCCAGCTGCAGTTTTTTCCTGTGCAGAGGGTGTTTGATTCCCAGCTCCTTAAAAAAACATCAATCCCAAACTCAGTAGAGCGCAGAACATGGTTTAATTGTTGTTACGTTTTAGACGTTTGATGATGGAGGAAATGAGCGAGTCAGACAGCATGACTGATGTGGAACAGAGGTAAAGTTCGTCTGGCAGGTAGAACCGTACGATTAACAGAAAAGGTCTATTCATTTCAAGGATTTGAGTGGCACCACACAGTCCTGAGGTGAGAGGCGTGGCCAGATGATGTCACAATAATGGACAGGTGTTGCATTAGGATATTAGATTGTAAAAACCTGGACTTTGATGTTGTAAGCAGAAGTAACAACCAGATAAGGTAAAATCATGGGTCTAAATTGATAATCTCATCTTCAACCCACCTTCTCAATGTCCTGTGAGGAAGCCGACAGCAGCGTCTGACCACTGGTGACCCACTGTCTGGCCATATGCACGTACTGACCCAACCCAAAGTCCTCCATCCAAGCACAGACCTGATCACATGACCACTTCGGGAAGGGGGCGTTTACCTCACTGCAGGATACGTGCATATCAAAATTACAAACGTGAAATGACAAACAAGAAATCTGTGAAAATTACGACCTGCCGAGATACCGTGGAGAAGCACTGATGCCCAGGCAGGCGAGTCGAGGGCCAGCTGTGGCCCTGAATCCTCCTCTCTTAAAATCTGATTCAGAACCATCTGCCGGGAGGCTGCCTGACTGGGTTCTTTTGATTCTGTGAATCAGAAAAAAAACAATGAATGTAAATGGCTTCAACACAACAGCAGGTCCAAATGGACCATATTTACTTCATTAAAACCTTTAATTTAGAAATAATAGCTGAAACAACTGTTTTGACTTTTCCTTATGAATTAACTGTTTTGTCCCACACTATTTCTTTATTTTGCATCACTATAAAACATCACATTATTAAACTTTAATGTTTAATTTTATTTAATGTTTAATTTTAAAACTTTAAACTTTAATTTTACTAAATTGAAACTTTTTCAAACGCATTTTTAAGAGTTTAGACAAACATGACTCACTTTCCCCACAGTTTTCTGATGCCCTTCTGGTTCTTTTTGTTTTCTGGTGAAACCGGGGACTGCTGGCCTGAATCCACCCCAGATGATATGGGTGAAAGGTCGGACAGTGTGGAGTCATCCGCCTTCTCAGACTTTCCTGTGAACAGGAACAAGAAACTCATTTATTCGGACAGTTTTGTGTTCCTGTGATTCTAAAGGATCTTGATTTGGGATGAATACATGTTATCCTCTCTGTACCCACCAACAACGAACTGATCATGCATTCCCCGCGGTCCTGACACCACATGCAGAGGAACAGAAAAGACAAACAGACTAATGTCACAATGCTGGAAAAATGTGTTCTTATTAATTCACTTTAGTTCACATTTTGCTGTAGTTACTTGATTTTACACAAATGGTGTTGGTTTGGTAAAAATAAACAATAAAAAAAAAAAAAAAATTTTTTTTCAACCTTATAAACCTTATGAAGTTGCAGTTAAAAAGTATAATTTGCTAATATAATAATTATTTATACTAATTACATAATATTAATTATAAAAATATTGTCAGGGCGAGTGAAAATCTGAACTGCTTTCTTTTGAGCCCTAATTTTCTTTTTAAAAGAATTTTAATAATATGCAGATTGAATACAGGGCATATGGTAAATGTTTTGGATATTTCACATATTACTTTAGCAAAACCCATACAGATTTTTCTTTACAAACACATGAAATTAGTGTCACATGACACCAGTTTAAACTCAAGGCAAAGCAGCAGAGCCCACATAAGCTAACTCTAATCTGTGAGGAGAGAGAGGATCTCTTTTGCTTTCTGCTTAAGGAATCGGGACAGGAATTAAATCCAGAGTGTGTTCCGTGGACAAAATACCTAAAGCTGGAGCGCTGGCACTTCTGCAGCGATCTTCACGCGGAGAGAGAGAAACGACAGCCGCACGGCCGTGGGAGAGATTAGTCACAGAAAACAGACAAGAGAAAATACAGGCTGCCCATGCAAAGACACCTTAGTGTTAAAATTGGCTGAGAAAGACAGTTAAAAGCAGTCCAAAGCAAAGCTATTATGGGTGAAAGCTCAGAGGACACAGGAAGTCTCTTAAAATGGAAAAGCAAACAAGCAGAAACGTGGAAATGCCCTCGAAACGATTCTGGCCCAAAGCATTGTGGGTAATTTGTGATGACTGCTTACTTAAGTTGACTTCGCTGTCTTCGCTTTCATCGGGAGACATCTGCAGCGGGGAAGACGCCGGCGGTCTCACGCCATTTTGCTCGGGACGACAAAACTTTCCTGGCAGGGTTTGGTATTTGTTGTTTTCTGGATTATACCGGTTCTGCAGAGGAAATAAATCATCTGTAGTCCTTTCTAATCATTTGATATTGAGGTATTTTTTTATTAACATTGCTACTATAGTAATTCTTTTATCAATCAAAGGAGACATACAGAGAAAAAGCTTGTGTGATAGTGTTATTACTTCTAGTTAATGCTAGTTAATGCTGGTTAGTGGTACCTCTAAAACAGCCTCTACTGGTTGCCCCACTACATGCTTAAGGAAAAGCAATAGCAAAAAAAAGCACATACATTCAATTAGTTTAGACAAATAGTTTAAATACATGCACTTTTTGTTAAAATAAATATTAAACACATTTTGGTTGAGCAAAACAAATGAGTTTAACGGACTGAAACTCAAAATCTAAAGCATTGAAAAAATTATTTTGTTAGTTAGTTGACCGTGTTTAACAATGGCATAAATGGCGTTCGGTTTCCATGGTTACCATACCATCTGCGAGCTTCCACTCTGAAGCTCCTCCAGGCTGGTGGACAGCATTCGAGTAATCGACCTAAAAAAACACAATAAAGTAAAACACATTCAACTTTGTCTTTAACAAACGTTAATGATGTTCATCCATGCAAAACGTGCTGCTTTAATGTTGGAGTTGGCCTGATATTGGTTTATATTATAAAGACTTCTCAAGTTTAGGGGCTCTGGGGCCTCCTCATACACTCGCCTTGTCAAAAACAATAACGCACCCCTAACAGTGTGTGTGTGTGTGTGTGCGTCAAATGACATCACGTTAGAAAGCCAAACAAACACACACACACAAACGGTCAGTCCACTTGCCATTGTCTGTTGTAAAAATCCAAGCCACCAATGGACACCATAGAAGTCTCTATGGAAGACTGGATATTGTGACAGCTGGGCCAGGGAAAAATAAAAAGGGATGCATGAAGGAAAAGAGAGAGTTGAAGTCAGATTAGCTTGGGTGAACGACTGGGACACTGAGTTAGCAGCAAAATGTTTCAGGTTCTGTTGCCGGAGATTTTTCCTGATCCCGCCTGCCGTTAGGAACAGCGGACCCTCAGGGGGCTCCTGACTCTGCCCTGATCAGTGTACTGTTAATAATGAAACCTCTCGCTCACCTGGAGCCCAGCTCTCTCTGTAGACACGGAGGAGAGACCAGAAGGGGTGATGGTCCTCGAGAAGACATCTGTGAAGATTAAAATGACTGTTTTATGTTTCAGATGAATAAATGTATTTGACAAGGCAACTTGAGGGAGTGAACAAATCTAACCAGGTTCTTATAAAATCGAGACTGGCTGTTTAACTCAATGAGTGTCCCTGAATGA
>JAZGTK010009925.1:0-16815 GCA_036877625.1 Ambastaia sidthimunki | reverse complement strand
AAGACGCAGAACATCTTCTTGACCAAGACCAACATAATCAAAGTGGGTGATCTGGGCATTGCACGGGTTTTGGAGAGTCAGAACGATATGGCCAGCACTCTGATTGGCACACCTTACTACATGAGTCCAGAGCTCTTCTCCAACAAATCCTACAACTATAAGGTAAAGCATGGACACAAGTTACTATTAAGGTACAGGTTTAGACTCAGTCTATGTTCTAAAGAAATGTTTATGGGGTTCTAAATGGTAACGCTAAAGTAAGATTTGTTTCTCGATCCCCTGACAATCTTTCCGGCATATCTTCTTCATCCCAGCTCCACATTTTATCTAGTTGTATATTCAATTTAGGCATTTAAAGTCCATGAGGACACTTGGAGCTTGGAGGAGCCTGAGCCCTTCATTATGAACTCAAGATCATTGATGTTGTATGTCGATTTCTATATGTTTATATGAGTCTTGTTTGTTTTGTGTAGTCAGATGTTTGGGCATTGGGTTGTTGCGTGTATGAGATGGCCACTCTAAAACACGCCTTCAACGCAAAGGACATGAACTCGCTAGTGTATCGGATCATAGAGGGAAAGGTACTAGATCATATTTATTATCCATTTCATTAAGCAAATGTTATTATCTGTATAAATCAGATCCAACAAGATTGCCATAATTTAGTTCTTCCATGTGGGATTGTATCAGTTTAAATTTAAATTTATTCATTTGGCAAGTGCTTTTATCCAAAGTGACTTACAATGCATTCAAATTATACATTTATCAAAGTGTGTGTTACCTAGGGATTGAACCCACGACCTTTACATTTCTGAAACAATGCTGTACCAGTTGAGCTACAGGACCAACAATATTTTGTTTATTTATTTGTATTGATGTTCAGTTACCTCAGATGCCGGGTAAGTTCAACCCACAGCTGGAAGAGCTGATCAAGCGCATGCTGTGTAAGAAACCAGAAGACAGGCCAGATGTCAAACACATCCTGCGACAGCCATACATCAAACATCAGATCTCCATGTTTCTGGAGGCCACCAAAGAGTAAGTGCATTCATATTGTACCTAATGTAGCAGAACTGCACGAGTGCATCCTTATATAGATGCAAAAATATTTTGGAAGTTTACAAAGATCCTGTTACTGATTTAACAGAAAAACTACCAAATCACGGACCAATGCAGTAAACAGCAATCTGAACAGCATTGGTTCAGATGCACCAGTCAAACCACACCATGAGCTTCAGTCACTGTGTCCTAACTCTGAGTCAAAGAGCCATGGAAACAAGGTAAGATGAAATAGAGAGCCCTCCCAGAACTCTGTGTTTCTGGGAATTCTGGGAGACATTATAAATCATATAAAGTATGATACCTTTTTAAATTAGTCATTAGTAGTCATGAATACGCTCGTATAATAAACCATTTAAAAGCCTAAATGGAAACTTTCCAGAAATGTCAGTCACTTTAATACTTTTGTTTTCTTTTTGTATCAGAGTATAACTTCTGTGCAAGTAGCATCACCAAACAGGATTTTTTAAAAAATATTGTTTTTAATAAAAGATGAATGTTGGTAGGTGAGCACTAGCCATAGACATTCGATCAGCTCACTGCCAAAGCACAAAGCAGCCTGGGAGATTTCTGTTGCCGTTGTCTTTTTCTGTTGCTGTTTTACCTGAAGCTACATTTATTTTCTTTTGTACTGTGATTAAACAAACTGAACATCACGAGAATTTACAATTTACACTTTATCTATTTTGTTGTACATATTTTACAGACTGAAAAAAATCACTTGAACCAACCAAAACCCTGTAATGGGGCAGCAGAAAATGGCTCTTCTAACACATACTCACCCCCCAAATCTCCTAGTCGGGGCATTCTTGACTCAACAGGTCAATCTATAGCAACTATAAGTAACATAGACATTAAAGTCCAGGAGCAGAAACAGAGAAAAGCCAAACCACCTCAGCCAAAACCCAGCAGCCATACCAGCAACAAGCCACCATCATTAAACAAGAGAGGAGAGAAGAAAGAAGATCCAGTTCCTCCTCAGAAACACTCCACAAAACAGGTGTCGGATGTCGGAGGAGCAGAGGATAAGACGACAGCGAATGGATTGATGTCACAAAGTTCCACCACACCCAGATCTGCAGAGCAAGCCAGGAGTTTGAAGGAGAATAAGACTGCTGATGTTAGCATGAACCTCAAGGATGACACTGTGAAACTACTGCAGGAGGCAGTGATGGAGAACATACCTCACGATGAGATGAACCTAAGGAGCCAGAGAGCTTCAGCAGCTGTTGAAGAACATCATACCATATGTTCTTCAAAGGAAGTTCCTACTAGAAGTTCAACTGAAGAGAGTGAGGTACGTTACTGTGAGGCAACCAATCAAAGATTCTGGTTGTTGTTTTTTTTATTTTAAACTTTAATTCATAAATATTGATTGAATTGTGATATTTATTTATATGATGATTATTGATACCATGTTAATACTACACATATGATGATATTTAGAATAGTCTAACACCAGTATCTGGTTGACACTCAAACATAGCAGGTGGTAATATTGCAGCAATTTGACATTTCGAAGAGCCACAATGATTGCAAACTCTCTCTGCCTCCTTACACATGTATTTTGAAATGTATTGACCAAAAAATTATTTTTAAATTAATTTAAAAAATAAAATTTATTTTAAATAAAATTAAAGATGAAGTGACAGCATTATTCATTTATTTAAATTATATTGCAGTAAATACAGCGATAATGCCATTACCACAGATTCCTTTGGCCATGATAATGAAAAATCTGATACCGTGACAGCCCTTGTGTATGCACACAGTTAGTAAATGACATCCAATGTGTTTAATGTATTTGCAGGAAAGTCTAGACTCCACAGAAAAACTACTCAAGCCTGTTTCTGTTATTAAACACTGATGTTTTTTTTTAATGAGTGTTTCACATTATGTATCCTTTAAATAACATTTAAACCTATTGACACTTTGTTTTCTAATAACATTTAGCAGCCGTCCAACTCAAAGGCCCCCGCTGCTCTCTCAGAGCAAAACAAACCAGTTCTTCAGCCCTCTTCCTCTTCTGCTGAGCCATCCATGTCACGTCAGCGCAGACAGAAGAGACTCAAGACCCTTGATGACCAGTGTAGTGTAAGTGATGTGGACAATGAAATTTGTCCCTCTTATTTTTTGCCTGTGTTTTAGAATGATAAACAAGTATATGTTGTAAAAATGTCCTCATAGTGGCTATTTCACACAAATGAAGCGAGACAGTTTTCTGAGAACTGATATGCAAATTGCAATTAGTCTTAACCAAATGGTCCTAATGTAAATTTTAGTGGATGCGTTAATGCGTTATTGGATGTCAGATCCCCTCACAGGGAATTTTTGTCATCAGAACAGATATATAAAATATGTAGAATGTGATTTGATTGAAAGCAATAACATTTATGTATTTTTTTAGGTGTGGCCACTATAATCACAGAAATACCAAAGAGTAACATGAAGCAGAATTGATTCATTACTGTAGTCTGTCACTTCAGGTAAAAGCAGTGCCCAGACCTCTCCCGCTTCTTTCTGACGATGTGCTGTCAGCTGACAGTGAACAGAAGAGTAAATCACATAAAAACAAACCTACTGGTCTCCCATCTTCTGCCAAAAAATCCCCAGAGGGACAGGTGAGGCAGCAGAGACTGTATAGGATCAATTAGACTGTGGTATGCAATGTGGCCTTATAAAGAATGTATATGCAGTGAGCTGATACATCCACTTGCATCACATTTCATTTAATCACTGTGTTTGCACTGTGCACACACTACAGCTGCTAACAGATATCCCTTCACTTACAGAATCATCCATTATCGGCTAGGGAAAGGAGAAGACTGAAACAGTTGCAGGAGAACTCAAGGCAACAAGGTTGGGTGATTTCTTTAAATGCTGTTAATTTGTGCTTAAAATGTTCCTTGTGTGTTTTATATACTTAGTTTTTATTACTTTTTTTAATGTTTAGTCCTAACACATTTTTAACCTGATTACAACCGAAATGGACTAAACAACATCTGAATCCAACTTTGAAATCGGAACAAAGACAATTGGCTTCTTTTTTTAATCCGGTATTTTCTGGTCCACTTAAAGGGGTCTGAGTTTGGTTTTAAAGAGAACGCTCTTGACCTTTATGAGCTGTTTTGCTGGATCAAAGCAAGATGTTTCTGCATGTGTCCATTAGAATGCAAATGGGGCCCTTGAGCTGCTCGCTGTGATCAAAGTCCACAGGTGGTGCATACATGAATTAAGATGAAAGGAGATTTCATACGGCTTTATTGCATATGACTCAATGGATTGTATGCTGTCCTTTGAAGCAGAGTCTGCTGTCAAACATGCACCCTGTGATGTCCCCTCATTACACTGTAAGCAGACAGACCAACCTGAATGCCCAAGACCTGCCAACACAACCAGGGAGACAAAAATGGTATGGACTTTTAACAACTAAACTTATACATTAAGTTCTCGCATTAAAAAGTTATTAAGCAGGACCATCATCAATTTTTGAGACAGCTTTAGCTCACAAATCGTTCTCACAAAAAACTCACAAAAAGTAAAGTCTTTGTGACATCATATCAATACGCAAAATGAGTCTGAAAGATCTTGGCCACTGGGTCAGATGGGATTATACCTGAACTGTAGTGCTTTTCTGTATCAGGAGAGGAAAGCCTTATGTAGGCGGTCTGATGAAGACGAGGGTAGCTCTTCTACCAGCTCCACTGAGCGTTCAGAGGGAGATTACAAAGAGCGGTAAGACCTTCTGCGTGTCTGATCCTATCAGATGCTAATATTTTTGAAGAGATTTATCAGAGACTAGCTGGAAAAGAATATGCATTTTTGGGTTTATTTAAAATATGCTAATTACATGTATACAAGACTGTTTCTGTATAGCTGTAAATGTGCTTTTTCAGAAAACAGGACCAATATAGACATAATTGTTAAGCACTGATGCTCTGAGATGGTAATTAATTGTGTTAATGCGCACATTACTATCTTTTCATACTATCTTCACATTGAGATTTTGTTTCTTAATTTCACAGAAAGTGTGAGACCAGTGAGATGCAAGACTTGGTTCAAATGATGACACAGACATTACACATGGATGCCAGAGGTGTGTCATTTGAGTCTGATGGGCCAGGATGCCACTCTACTCCGCTGCCTGAGTTCAGACTGAACAGGAAGTACAGGGACACCCTGACGCTTCATGGGAAGGCCAGAGATGGCCAAGAAGACTTCCAGATCAGTGACTTTCCGTTAGGTAATAATTCCCCTGACACTAACTGTCTTCCCACAAAAACAGTATTGCCATGTTCCCTGTTTAAATCATTTTAGATGACAGCACGGGTCCAGCGAAGGTCAGGAGAGTGATTGAACACCTGCGTACAGATGTGGTGAAAGGTCTCGGTGTAAAGCTGTTGGACAGAGTCTTGGACATCATGCAGGAAGAAGACGAAGACAAGAGAGAGGCAAGTCAGACAGTATCTGTGTGGTTAGGGAACAAGTCTAGTTTCAGTGAGTTCTGATGTACAATAAGTAACAGAGGCATGTGTCCCACAAAGTCATTGATCAACACCTTTCTGCACCTAACTTTGTTTTTATGACATTATAGTCACTACTAAAGGGTTTCACAGGTATCAATATTTATTGTGTCATAATTTAGCTTTGCCACCCATTCTAATTCTTAAAGTTATATGTAAAAGCTGATGATTTCTGAATGACTAATGTTTAGTCAACAGATCCTAGTCATTCATTTATATTAGCTTAAGTATATTAACTTAAGTAAAGTAGATAGATATTTAATTGCACAAGACAATTTATTCTCTTTTTTTTCAGCATCTACTGCTGCAGCAAATGGGTGAAGAGAAATACAAGCTGTATGCGGTGAAAGTGCGACAGCTGCGGTTCTTTGAGGACGTTGCATTTAAAGATTGAGCCAGACACCCGTGAGGAATCTTCTATCAAACACTGAGATGCCATTACTGCTGACAGATTTGTGCTCTTAACAGAAAAACACTATTTATTAAAGCCAGTATCAACACTCAGTGTAACAATCACTACATTACAATCATGTAAAGTCTTAAATGTATAGTGATAGATTGAGTAGTTATGCAATAAAGCTGATATGCTATAATGCAATTTCACAAAGACGTAAATATAATATGAGATACTTTTTTCCTATTGGAAATGTGAACCATGCTGTGTAGATAGGAAACGTGACAGATTTAAAATAATTTGTTAGTGTATTTTCTATTTTCTGGACACACTGTATATTTATATTATGAATGATGCAGGTCAATCATGAATGATTTATAATAAATAACATTTTTAGAAATGGTGTACTTTTCTTTGCATCAACACAACTTCAGTCAAACAAATGTACCAAACACAAGGTCTTTATTACATATTGTTCAAACAGTAAATAGAAAATGAATGGGTTTTTATATAGGTTTTGTATATTTCTGCTGTATATCTGTAAGGGGTTTGCTGTGCCAAATGTAAGTTATAATACTGCTGTGAATCACTTGTGTTTTTTCTTCTTGAGATTCTCTTGAGGTTTCTCACGATTGTCTCCTGATGTCTCAGGAACAACAGGCTGCCACCTCAGAGGGTTTCTTCTGTACATGGGCCAGGGTGGCAGTGTTAGCTGAGAAACACAATGATACATCATTACTCACTGAACCTGCATGATTTTTGTATTGGAATTTTACAACAACCGACAGAAAGTCTTAACACATACCAAACAGGAAACTGTGAATCCAACCAACATTATGTAAACAGTCCATCCGAACTGCTGAATGATTAAGCCATAGATGAATCCAATCACCTGCAGGAAGAAGAGTGGACAGGTCAGGAATGTGGTAAGAGTTTTATGTCTGTGATAGTGAAGGTGCTGCTGTCGTTACTTACTGCTGATACCAAAGTTATTCCTTGAAAAATTTGCTCTGCAAGTTTCTGCCCTTTATAGTCCTACAAATAATCAGAGAAAATGTATAAATATTTTGGCTAAGACCCACCATTTTACACAGGAAAACAATAAATAGGCTAATAGAAATGTAAACTGCATTCTCTGCAAAGAATACTACGGACAACTCTATAGATATTGGTATATATAACGGGTAATATAATGCAGATTCTGTTATTATAATCTAATGTAATTGTATTAAACGTAATCATTTAATTGCGAAACACAAATACGTGCACGATTGTAAATCATTATAACACAAGTGCAATTATTACATTAACAATTAATATTACTTAATTTGCCTAAACAGTTGTGTGCATACTAAATGCAAAAACGACACTGTGTGATTGCATTAATGACTGCAAATTAATGACTTTATCAAATCAAAATTAAAGCAATATTGTCCGTTGCTACTAAATAGCAGCTAACATATGTCAATACCTGATAACCCCTCTAACAACTACCAAACTCATAATAAAACTAAACTCATTCATGGAGATTTATAGCCATTTATCAGAAACCAAAAGCTTACCATTTGAGTCGGAAATGACTTAAACATAGAAAGCATTTTGAAATCGTATAATAAGTCCGTTAGATGTGTCTTTTCAATGGACAGTGATGACTTCCCATATGAGATGTGTACGTAGAGATGCGCAGGACCCTTTAGCAAAACATCAAACGGGCTAAAACGCGCCCAGAATGCGCAAACCGGCGTACTGTTAGCTAAATTTATCCAGTGGTTGAATTCAACACAAATATTTGTTTAAATATTCTATATATTTATATATATATATTGAGATATTAAATACTACACCCAATCCCTATACCCAATAAGTGCAAATAATAAGGAATATAAAAAGTTTTTTTTTATATCAGGCAGTAATCTAGACAAACTTTTTAGGCTTTTTATGGTCATGGGCGTGCGTAATGACGTCATCGGTCGTCGACGTGATTAGATCTGTAACTCATTTAAACAGAGTCAGCTCACGCATATGATGCAGCTGAACACTATTATTGCATTATATAGATCAGTGAATGCTTGAGTGCGCTGTGGCTTGTTCTCTGTCCTCGCGCAGCGGACGGAGCAGGACAGAAGATAACTGGACTTGTTGATGTTGAGTTGGCGTTTTGGATGAAGAGCCAAAGGCAGTCAAAACGTCAAACAAGGTTCAAACGTTCATCACACCAAGGTTTGCAAACCTGTAGTTTTGAGGCTTTATCTTTTTAACTTTCTTGGAGTTAACAATCTTGTATGCAGTGATTTTTTTAATTTGTTTTTTATATTTATCTGTTTAAACAATAAATATCTGTTTGCATTTTATGAAGCTTAATTACACATTTCTGAATCGTTCTTGCAGTTTACAAATATTGCTCATGCTATTTTATTGTTTTATTCAGAACTACACAATTCATTTTTGATTAAGTGCCATGACCGTACGCCGAGGTGAATATAACTTATATCAGTCATACAGATAAAATGCATATTCCTAAAAATGTAGATATGTTTATTAAAAACATCGTCTTGTCTCCTTCAGTGAACGTGGTTATTCTTGTACTGCTTGCGATTGCATTTTTAATCATCGTGTATCGAAATCTGCTAAACCTCAATGATTTCCTGAAGCAGGAGAATTTAGGTACAAACATCTTGATGTTGTTGATCATTTGTAAGGTTTCTGTTTGGAATGCTTGGATGTTTTCTTCATCACCTCCTTACGTCTATGATTACAGATACAGTGCCAGGGATGCTGCTGCCCTTGGAGACAGATTTCCTGGCTGATCATAAGGTCATGAGGACAGGAGAGGAGATTCCAGTACTCATCACTGCTCCAGAGGAGAGACTGGGAGCTGCTCTCACTGCAATGAACAGCATCTACCAAAACACCAAAGCCAACGTGATATTCAACATCGTGACTCTAAATGAGTCTGTTGTCCATCTTAGGTATATCTAATATCACATTACATTTTTTAAATTGTGTGTTATTAAAAATGATTATTAAAAGTGTTTATTTCTTGTTCCAGAATGTGGCTGAGTAAGACTGATATGAAACATAAAATAATTGTGTTTGATCCGAAGATCCTTGCAGGAAAGGTTTCCAATGACCCTCAGAAGACGGAGACAGTAAAACCGGTGATTACAAATGCTTCTCTTTAAAACAGACTGCACAGTGTTTTGAATGATGTAGCATTATAAAAAGATGTTTGTTTGTTTTTAGTTGACCTTTGCCAGATTCTACATGCCAAAGTTTTTGCCTGATGCGGAAAGAGCAATTTATTTGGACGATGACATAATTGTACAAGGTGAATGGTTTGAATGAAGTGTTTTGTAAATTATTTAAAGTTATTAAAGTTGTTAAAGACCCATTACAATACATATTATACAAAAATAGACATAAGGATCATAATATGCTCCATTGTCATTACAAGACCTCATTATGTTGCTTTTATTTTAATGTGTAATGTCAAATTGTCAAAAATGTTTGACAATCTCCTCAGTCAAGAAAAAGCTACAAAAAAAGGTTACAAATCGCAGATTATATTGCTTCTGATTCGTGTACACCAGAAAAGTAAGGTCAAATTCAACGCTTTGCATTATGGGATACTGATACTGTCTTTGGCTGTATACTGCACATTTTGGAAAATGTAGTAGAACATCCAGAACTGAATGTTACATGTTAGAAATTGTACATACTGTGCTCAGTACCCCAACTGCAACAATAGTAAAGTGCAGTATGCTAGCATGCTATTCCGAACAACTTCTGTGTGATTAGTTTTATTAACAACTGGTTGATTGACATGCACTTCCTGTGTGTGAATCAGGGGACATTCAGGAACTTTTTGACACCACCCTTAAGTCGGGACATGCAGCAGCTTTCTCAGAGGATTGCGATTCTGCATCTTCCAAGAGTCTCATCAGAGGAGCTGGAAACCAAGTAAGATTGTTCTCAACCCATAACCCTTTAAACCAATAACCCTTTAAGTTAGTCTTAAACCTGACTGTATTTCAGTCTGAAATTCACCATTAAGTGATGTCACATGCGTGATATATTTATTTAATACCTCTACATGTTTTACCCATTGCAGAATAGCTATATTGGCTTTTTGGACTTCAAAAAAGAGGCAATCAAGAAGCTGGGAATCAGAGCGAGCACGTGTTCCTTCAATCCTGGAGTTATCGTAGCCAATTTAACTGAGTGGAAGCAGCAAAACATCACCAGTCAGCTTGAGTTCTGGATGGAGCACAATGCAAAGTCAGTCTGTAGAAACACTAGCTCCCATTTATTTCATTATTATTACATTAAGTCAGAATAGGCCAATTTTATTTGGTGTAAAAAATGAACAAAAATCTGTTGAGCAAATATATAACAGATCAGCGTTCGAAACTGTCTCCTTGCTGTAATTTGCAATGGTAACTTTATAGTAATGATTTAGAATTGGAGCTGTCAGGTCTGATTTTTTACAGGAAATATCAACTTTGTGGTTAGGTCACTTTCTGTGAACAGGAAGATGATCTGCTACTATGTGGTGTGTCCAGTTGCTAAGGATGGTGGAGCGTTTGTAGCTTAGAATTTAGCAGAAGTTAATCTCCTCCACATTAAGAAACAAATACTGCAAGTAACTTGCATGTTTATGTTTTGAACAGAGATGGCGATAGAGAGGCTAAAGTTACGGATTGCAGCTTTAATGACTTGATGCATTAATTAGCCGCAAAACTTCCTGATTATGTTGCCATTGTTGGATCAGAGTTAAAATCCATTCAACAGGCCTGTTCAAGGCTGTCATGTGGTTGGTTTAACTTTTCTTGTACTGTAGGGAGGACCTTTACAGCAAGACTCTGGCGGACAGCGTCACAACACCTCCTTTACTAATTGTCTTCTACAAGCGCCACTCAAACGTTGATCCCATGTGGCACGTCCGACACCTCGGTAAGGAAGTTGTTGATGCTGTAGTCTCAGCTAATGCACAGGAGACATCTGAATGCCTGGAACTGTATTATTCATAAGCTATTAGTTCATTGTTTCATGTTGCTTTTATTAAGTATAACAGCCTCCAATCATTCAGTGACCAATAAGATTTATTGTTGTTTCCAGGAGCGACCGCAGCTAGTAATCGGTATTCGCCTCAATTTGTGAAAGCTGCCAAACTTCTCCATTGGAACGGACATTATAAACCGTGGGGCAGAACCTCATCTTACTCTGACATTTGGGATAAGTGGTACATTCCAGATCCCACAGGAAAATTCCACCCAATCCGAAGACACACTGAGGACAAATAAACTTGGATACAGGTTTCACGACATGCCAACTTGCCAAACTGTTTGTATTGGACATTTTGCACACCTTGTTCCAGGTTGTCAGATCTGGAGAGAACATGGAGCCCATTTTAAGTGTTCTTTCAGGACTTGTTTAAAGCTAATAATGCCCAAATGGGACCAAAATTAAAACAGCACAACAGTCAGGAGGAAACAATTAACATTAATGACTACCTCAAGTATTTGTTGTCTAAGTTAAAACACTAATACATTCAGTGATGTGTTTAAATTCTTAATTTTGTATGTTACATTCACAGATGTGACATTTTAAAATGTGCAGTATCATTTCTGAATGAATTTGCGGCCTTATCACTTTTGTTGTGCATTTCAATTTCAGATTTATTTTTGGAATTTGACAGGACTTTAAAACAAATCTGTGAGATTTAACGTTTTATCATTCTTACATTTCTCTTGATGCAAAAACCACTTCCACCTTTTGCTACAGGTTCAGTTTTGTTTACATTTCTATTATCTATATGAATGCTTGTATTTGTTTTTATGATCGCACATCAGCTGTTATATAACCTCAGCATGTGCAGTGTTGTCCTCTAGCTGCTGAGGGGAAACTGTGCCAATTTGTACATAAAAGAATATGTTCTAACAGAAACTGTTCAATAAAGGTTTTATATGCAATGCTAGTATATGAACTGTCAAATAACTCAAATAGAAAATATTTAATTACGTACTAATACCATCAAAAGACCATTACAGAGATATATACAGATAGATGTCTTTCAGGATCATATGTTTGAAGTTTTGGAGAAAGCCAGACATCTACATAGGTAATGCTCTGCACTCATGAAGTTTGTACCTGCAGACTTGTGAGATCAAAAGAGCACAATATAAAATGTTTTTGCCTGATCTGATCTGTAGGACTCTGGTAGGACTCAGAGATCTTTGAGGACTCAGTGGAGTAATTTTATACCATTATACTCATGTTGTTCTCCAAAATACTTGATTTTGACTTATCCAAAGAAACTCATGGGGTAATTCATGTACGTGGTACTTAAAGTAATCTATGCATATAAATGCAAAAATTAATACAGTATCAATGTATTACAAATATAAATAATAGAATATTTTTTTTGTAACAAGATAAATATTACCTATCAGTGCTTTAGAAGCTTCAAGTTGAGATTCATTGTTCGCCATGATAGTGACGTCACTTATGAGGGAATGAATGAAGCGTCATCCTTCAGCCGCAGCTCCTGCAGCGTGAGGCCATACTGCTGCACGCGCAACACACACATTGGGCAAATTATTACAAAAACTACAAACCATAACCTCTAAATTTTAAAACATATAAAACAATACGATGCGGAGCACCGGAGCGTTAAGTTTTGTGCTAATATCGTGCTTTGTCTGCGCGTCGGTGTGTGCGGAAGGGCTGGTGAATGAGGAGGTGAAGCGCGCGGTGGATTTGAGCACTCACCTCGCGAAGGTCTCAGCGGAGATCCTGCTCGCGAATCACGGGCCCGCGAGAGTGCAAAGCTTCACGCTTGCGCTGGAGCCAGAGCTTGCGCCGCACCTCGCCTTCATCGGTGCATCTGTGAGTAAAGAAGTGCCTTTTAAAATGACAGTGAATAAATATAAAGAGTGGACGGAAGAAGCTGTGTGTTAATCTCTTAGAACTATCTTTGTAATTAATACATGTAACATTTTCACCTCATTATTCACTTCTGGCGATGTTGTGCTTCGCTGATTTATATAATGAATGTTAGGTCTTCATCTTGAGAGGTAGACAATAGGGAGAGCAACTTTTGCATTTACTGTAGCCAGACTTAAATGTATAATTCTTTACATTTTGTGCATTTGCACACAAAATGGCAAAGCTTTTTTAAAAGTTGAGGTTACGGTGTTACTTTGGTTCATATTAATGTGTCTAGTGAATGATTATGTAATGCACGGGTTATTATTTAAGTGTTTCGTGTAGTTGTTAGCATTAGCAGTGGGCGTGCAGCGCACTTCCGGTTTGCACTGTCAGTGGAAGCGTGACACGTCAGCGCTGGCGGTACCATTCACTTCCGTGTTACATAGCAAGCGTACAAGCATTTAGTAATAGAAACAGAAGAAATAATTTATATATGACTGTGATAGGACGCAGACTTAACACACAATTATTTCTTATAATAAAGTGAAATACAGATAAATTTGAGATGTAAATACAAAGACAATGTAAAACTTACTAATAAAATGCAGGAAATTTAGTGAAGAAAGGAATACACTGGAATAACATTAGAATAGGTTCTCAAATCAGTAAAGGAAACGGGGTGTACAATGTTTTAGAAAACAAAATCAGCTGGATGTTGTTAATACTACTTTTTAAGCATGTCATTTATTGTGCATATCATTATTGTGTACACTCAGCAGCTGTGTTTATTAGGCTTAATGAATCCCTAGCTCAAAAACTTATGCAGTGAGTGGACTTTTCTGAAGTTTACCTGTAAACAAATGACTTTAGGCTTGATCAAACTGTTGTCTTGATCAAATTGTACTTCAAATGGGCCATAAGATATGCATCATTACCAGGTGAAGGGATCAGAAGAGGAGGATGAAACCCTGGAGCTGAAAGAGACAACCATCCATGGACAAAGGTAAATGCTGTAGAAAGCATCAGGCCTTTATCTTCTGCAGCATTAAGCTGTTGCATCATGTTTCTGCTCTGTACACGAAATAGAAAAATAATTTTTATTAATACCTTTTGATAATTGTATGTTTACATGGATTGTATGTTTACACTTGTATGTTTACATGGAACCCAAACCCCAAAGGGTAGCTATGAACAGCTTAAATGATCCGTAATCAGTCAGATTTACTGATTAGAAAGTGCTGTTTGTGTACCCCATGTACTCTTTTACTTTGGAGACATTCACATCATTGAAAACGCAAAATTGTGTGTCTTTCTCTTTGTAGTGGTAAATTCTTTGAGGCACAGTTGCCATCTCCTATAGCTGCGGGTGGAAAGCTGCGGGTAAAGGTCGAGACCGTGTTCAGTCATGTGCTGAAACCTTTCCCCACTCACATCACCCAGGCTGAGCGGCAACTGGTGGTCTTCCAGGGGAACCACTACCTGTACTCTCCTTACCCCACAAAATCCCAGACCACCCGTGTCCGCTTAGCCTCCAAAACTGTGGAAAGCTACACTAAGTTGGGCAACCCCACCAAGAGTGATGATTCTATTGAGTATGGACCATTCAAAGACGTCCCACCTTTCAGCCAGGTGACTGATAGCAGTAATTGTATAGTTAAAGTTCTAATAAAGTTATTTCCATTGGTACTTACTCATCGTAATATACAATTTAATGACATACTTTAATGTTTATGAAACATTTTGAAAAGACTGTAGAGAAGGCTTTTTGGTTGTGTTCTAAATATATGAGCATTTTACCTCAACCTAACCTGTAGAAATGTCATTCTGGTCTATGTAGGATGTAATGAAGATCCACTACGAGAACAACACACCGTTTTTGACCATCAGCAGTATCACTCGCACTATTGAGGTCTCTCACTGGGGTAACATTGCTGTGGAGGAAACTATTGATTTGAGACACACTGGTGCTTTTCTGAAGGGGCCCTTCTCCCGTTATGACTACCAGAGACAGTCTGATAGTGGCATTTCCTCAGTCAAGTCTTTCAAGGTGCCTTAGCTCTTGTGCTTTTGACCTGTGTGTATGTTTTATTTAATCCCTGTGCCACTAGTAGAGGAAACATGAGAAAGCATTTGCCATTTGGTTTGCCATTCTTCATCTATTTTGTCTTCCTGCAGACCATCCTCCCAGCCTCAGCTCAGGATGTGTACTACCGTGATGAGATCGGGAACATCTCTACTTCTCACCTGCAAGTTCTCGAAGATTCTGTAGAAGTTGAAGTCCGACCTCGTTTCCCACTGTTTGGTGGCTGGAAAACACACTACATCCTTGGTTACAACCTTCCCAGCTACGAGTATCTCTACAACCTTGGTATGTATGTAAAGAACATTCTAAGTTAAAGTTCAAAAATGTTCCACAATTTAAAGTCATCATTATGTGTATCCTACATATTTTTAGGTGACCAGTATGCTTTGAAAATGCGCTTGGTTGATCATGTCTACGACGATCAAGTTATTGACCACCTAATTGTGAAGCTGATCCTTCCAGAAGGAGCCAGGTGAGCATCTAACTATAGGTGTGTGATATGATGATTTTAGATCAGTTAAGATTAAAATGTCTCTACAATCTGCTTTTTTAAGAGAGATTGTTAGATAATTCTATGAGCACATTCATTCTATATTTCTAATGACAAAGATATAATAATATATATATAATATATAATAAAATTCCTTTTAAAAAGTGTAAAAAGAGGTTTTGGTCATATTATGCACCCCTATTGTGGCCTAAATGCTTCTATTTCTTTTTCATCCTGTAGAACTGGACTATGAATAAAGTAGATTTGGCTATACTGCTCAATAACTTGCAAAATAGTCAGAATAACATTACATTTAGGCATTTAGCAGACGCTTTTATCCTAAGCGACTTACAATGTGAGGAAAACAAATAAGCGATAAAGCATACGACAACATGGAAAAAGAATTGTGATAAAATCGTGGATCATGATACTCCCCGGAAAAATTGTCATATCACTCACTTATACGTCTAAACAATGATACACTGAAGCAAATTCAATGGCCAGGTTTCACTTCCTGATTCCCAAAGGCATACAGTGTGCATGAAGCATGCATGTTACATTGTGTATGTTCAGATAGACTGATCACATTCTTGTGTTCTCAGAAATGTCCACATGGACACTCCCTACTCCATAAGCCGCAGTACAGATGAGCTGCATTACACTTACCTGGACACCTTTGGCAGACCAGTGCTGGTGGCCACCAAAAATAATCTTGTGGAGCAGCACATTCAAGATGTTGTGGTAAGCTCTGCATTACAAGAATAGTGTAAATAATATAATATATAAGGGCTGCTGTATGTACATAGCAAAATTATTCTTTTTTTCTTCACTCTTGTATAGATGTTTGATACAGCTAAACAATGGTTATACTTGTGCAGGAATTTAGGGTAGCGTTTAAATGTGAAAAATTAACCCAAGAGGTTTGCATCAAAGTAGGTGGAGTCTCAGGTCACATCCATACATGGTCACCGTTTGGACCATTTGCAGTTAGATGTTTAAGATGTTTTTTTTTTTTCTAACAGTTTGCACATATGAGTTGTTTAAAATAACTGATACGAACTCAAAAAAACAACAACTTTGTTTTGGCCAGATTTTTGTTTAATGATGTAATACTTTCTGTTATTAATTTGGAGGCATTTAAGTAATTTTCCTTTTTTTTTTTTAATGCTCTTTTTATAAATGTATCTCTTATGTGTTTGTGCTTTCTAGGTTCACTACACCTTCAATAAGATCCTGATGCTGCAGGAGCCATTACTGGTGGTAGGAGTTTTCTACATCCTTTTCTTCACTGTCATCATCTACGTGCGCCTCGACTTTGCCATCACCAAGGTATGTC
>JAZGTK010009924.1:4004-16817 GCA_036877625.1 Ambastaia sidthimunki | reverse complement strand
GGGCAGCTATCCCTGCAGTGCCCAGGGAGCAATCAGGAGTTAGGTGCCTTGCTCAAGGGCACTTCAGTTGCAACCTGCCAGGGCTGGAATCGAACCAGCAACCTACTGATTACAAGCCTGATTTCTTAACCAGTAGACCACAACTGCCCCACAACTCCACCTAAAAACTAATTCTAAGAGCAGTTGAACACTGAGCTTGTTTTTTGAAATGTCCTCTTTTAGTTGCTATTAGTTGCTATTGAATGCAGCTAAATTTGTCTACATAAAGCAAGAGGACACAAAATGTAAGTGTAATGAACAATTATGTGGAACTCAAAGTAAGATTATTTCACAGTGATCCTTAACTACAGTATGTAAAGAGTAGTTAATCTTTCCCAGGGGGACAACTTGCAACTGCACTCATACAATGTTCTCAGCTTCTACTGTAGAACTCAAATGACTGTAGTCTTTGAATATGATTATATTATATCATTGAAAAGTCCGCACTGCTAATGTGTCTGATTAGGAACCTCAAAGGAGTCAGAAGCAATTCAAGCATATCTTTGATATATTCGCTTTGCTTAACCAAATTCAAATATCTCATTCCATTTTCAGAGTAAAGCTTTGCCTTGTGGTCTTGTTCTCCACATTTCAGAGTGATTCAGACATCGTGGGCAGTGCAGAGTTATGGACAGTGGGGGATAAATGTGATATTGCACAAGAAGCCGGTAATCACACGAAAGGTAGCTGTCACACAAATCCTTGAAAGCTATAATAACTATCATCTCGACTTGTCATTTGCTTTGTGAAAGACTCTTATGGTGATGTAGTAGCAGGCCAGGTGTTCCTACAGCTGGAGACTACATCGGAGACAAAACAAACAAATGGAAAGTACAAACAAGAGGACTTTTTCAGATTATTTATTTAAACAATTAAAGAATGGAAACTGTCTTCGCTCAAATTGTCCCAAGTTAACACACACCGAGTTCTGGCAGCTTGGAAAAGCTATAATGTTCTGTCACACTCAGCTTGACAGGATTGCACCAAAAGGATACCTTTCCAAACGGGATTTATCCCGAATTAACCTCTGTGGAAGCTCATCCTCTGAGCATTTCTGAGGAGAGCAGCTACAGCATTGTTTAGTAAATCACTGCTTGGCAAAACCCAGAATATCAGAACGCATCAGATAGGTGGTTAATCTGATTTAATTCAGTTGAGTGTGAAGCGGGTGAGAATTGAACAGGGTTTGTGTGGGGGCGATCTGAAGCTATAGGATTCCTCACAATGATACTGTGCATTTTACAGCTCCTGTTTTGTCATGTTAATCTTACTTATGGTGGTTCAATGTGCACATAAGGACGATCTTTATGGTAACAAATCCGCACTAAAGGTAATCCATTCAATAACTGATTCATCTGAACATCCACCTCATTACATTCATGTTAAAGGAATGTTGTGGGTTCAATAGCTCTTGCTGACAGAATTTGTGGATTATCCTTGTCCCTGAGTTATTTTATTTTTTAATTTTATTATTATTACAATAACAAGGTTACAATAAGGGACCTACAGTGGGTTTGAAGTGTTTAAAAGCAGAAACATGAAGCTTGTAATTTTGTTAAAGCACTTAAAGCACAAACTGTTTTTTTAAAAATGTGTATTTCAGCTGTAAAGTCTAAATCAATCATTTTTAACCATGTAAAAAGTCAATTGGGGGTTAGGTGCCTTGCTCAAGAGCACTTCAGTTGCTACCTGCCAGCGCTGGAATCGAACCAGCAACCTACTGATTACAAGCCCGACTCCTTAACCAGTAGACCACAACTGCCCACAATATACAGGTTTAACGATATGATATGTTAATGATATTACAGATGTCATGATATGAGTTTGCAATATTGGATATAATGCATCTTTTTTTGTACAAGCCTTAATGAAAGTGTAATTTTTGCTTTTTAAACTACTTTTGTAATACTGATGCAAAGGTCAGTTATAAATGTCACTTAAAATTAGCATTTTTTGCACTTACTAATACCAAATGACACATAAATGAGCATACACAAGCATACAAACAAGATGTGATGTCATTCTTATTTCAGTGAACTTGCAGTATCATATCAAAAATCTATTATGGTCCTTCTCTTTTTTACTATCTTTTCTAAAATATTATATTTTCATTCTATGCCGTTACGCATCCATTCCCACCCCTGTCAGTTTGAGCATAAAAGCCAGCCAGTGGAACTGATCTGATAGCAAGGTTTCTGAACTTCTCAGCTATAACTGCTCTTCAATTTCTGGCAATTACAATTAGCCAAGGCTAAAAATATATTTAACAAAGATAGTTACTTCTTTATGCTAAAATCTATAATTAAGATTGCATTGTTAGAAGGACTATAAATGAGTTCAAAAGGTTACAATCAGGTTCAGCTCATGACATCTAAAGAATTAACATTCCATTATCTATTAAACTTGAACGGTACATTCAGTACCTCTACTGTAAATACAGTGGATAATATAATGCAGTTTTTGTTTCCATATACTTAGTGTTCCAAATACTATATACTTTATACAACAAGAGTCTATACGGTATTCCTGGCATTCCCAGAATGCAACACCAGCAAAGTAAAGACATTCTGTGGAAGGTTGCTCAATTAAAGCACAGTTTAGTGCCATTTTGCCGCATGGGGGGGTGGGGGTGCTAGACTGACAGTCTGACAAACGGTGAAGACAGATTCAGGGCAGTTTATTATAGAATAAAATATACACACACATACACACTTATACTCAACACACACACTCATAAAACACATGAGAAATTTTACAAGCGTCACATTAATAATTGTTTATGATGCATAAAAAACGGAATAACTGGATATTCAAGTTCATTCATTTACCAATTAATTTAATTAATAATCGCAAATGGTATATAATAATAATAATAATAGTATAATTAGCATGGCTTTCAGTACTTTTGCATGGTATCAAAACGAGTTATGATTAGTTATGAAAATATTGGTCAAATTTAACATGTGATTTTAGATTCAAAACAGATACTCTATCTATTAATAACAAGCACAGCACAGCTTTGATTGGTTTTCTCTTCTGGACTTTTTCTGTGTATGTGTGTGTTTTAAATAAGCTGGTTCCCAAAGTCCACAAGACAATATTTTTATCTATAAAAGATTCCCTCTATTTTCTGTTGCTCTTTGTGAAACCGCAAGATACTTCCCCATCTCTTCCATTACTGATCAATGGATTCAAAATAAACTGCAGAGGATGAGACCTGAAATACCAGAATTCTGTGTGTTCATCTGAGCACTTAGAGGACACAGAACAGGTGTGCAGAAAAGCATACAGTACACACACATACACAGGCAACCAGGGTTTATGAAATGGTTCGCCCCCGTGTGAGAGCTCTCCTCAGGTGTCCTCAAGTTACCGCGTTCACTCTGGTTTTTAAACTCGGAGACAACAGGTGCGGCAAGCCACACAACAGAAGACAACAGCTGTCACTTTAAATGTGTACTGACAGTATCACATTAAATTATACATGATGTTGAAGCACTTCGAGTTCACGCAAAATAATTTAGGTATGTTTGTCATATTGACAAAAGGAATGGTATGCTGTGAGAAGAGTGTGTTTGCTAACATCATTGTCAATGTTACTAGTGAGACTCAAAGGCTTTCTTCTCCATGTTTGACTGGCAATACATGATGTTTTAACAAACACGTACAATGAGGAAAAGAGAGAGTATCTCAACATTCCTGATTGTATAATGTACATATGCATGAGCTACATGGCTTTTGGTTGTTTATGATAAAATGATGTCATTATTGTAGCCTTTAGATCTTATGTTAAAGAAACAGCGCACGCAAAACTGAGAATTCTGTCTGTAAGAAAAACAGAAATTATTTTTAATCTGCTGGATCAGATTTCCCAGGAAATGTCAGTTTGACTTGTAGTTACGTCACGTCTGTAAACAGAAAGAAGTTGTGGCTATTAAATGTGTGGATGCTGGAATGGTGAAGCGCTTGTAGCTTGTCCTTACAGCAGTTGTGTAGAATTTAAACTTGTCATCCACATTAAGAAAATAACTCAACTTGCTATTTTTGTTTTAAACGGTTATTGCGATAGTTATGTATTGCAGATTTAATCTTTTCCAAACTATATTGTTTTAAATCATTAATTCGTTCATGTAAAACAGATATGAATTGTCAAGAAAAATACAAAACAAACACAAACAAACAAACAAACATACAAAAAAACATACATATGCCCTGCTGAAAAGAGCAGCATGGTCAGCAGCATGTTGTGTTTTGGATGCTGGTGTCCAGCATGAGATGCTAGTGAGCAGCCTGGAGCAGCAGAAACCTTCACGCTGGTCTGTGCTGGCCTTTTAGTAGAATCTCCACAAACATCTTCTGAACTGATAGAAAGTAGAAATGACAGTAAAATTGCTTCCAGAAATAGTGACCCATTTCTCACCCATTTAGATTTGTCAGCAACATTAACAAGCCAAATTACCAAAAATGTTTCCATCTATCATTTCTCGGTCAGTAGATGCTGTTGAGCTGATTAGATTGTTCTAGTGATGCCAAAAATGGACTAAATATGAAAAACAGATTTTTTTGTAAAAATTGTATCAGATATATGGTCATCTTGTTATAGATTTAACATACCGTATTGGAATCAGTTCTATATGCCTGTATACATGAGATACATATAAAATCATGCTAGAAACATGTAAATTCCTGACATGAGTATAAAGGAATATAATTCAAGTGTTCAAAGGATTAGGAGGAACAGTACATGCTTTTTGTAAAACATAAATTGCTTTGCATAACAGCTTTGAAATATATTTAGGATGGAGCTGTAGAGTGTATTTATAGAGACAGGAATCAATAGCCCTCACGGATGTGTGATCCAAGCGTTTCAGATATGCCCTGAGGACAGAACTGATATAATCAAGTTTAGAAGTATGAGGCCCTTTCTGCTTGTTTGCTCTTCATCTGATGATCAACGCACCAATTGTTTACACATTCAGCAAGCTGTGGCTCCTGTGTTGCGATGGGGTCAGATGGGAGAGATAATTTACACCGGTACGCGTATGTGTGGGGGGATAAATGTACTTATTGGAAGATAGTAGCACTTCTAACATTTGCCCTTGAAACAGCCTAATAGAAAGAAAGAAAAAATCTTTGACTCAATGCACGTAACTGGTTGATTGCCATGGAAACACAAGTGTATTTAGGACTCAATAAAAAAAGTCCCAAATTAATACTTAATGACAACAAATATGCATTATATGTAGATTAAGCCTTCAAAACATTTTTGATGATAAATGTAAAAATCTGCCAAAATAATTGTCAAAACTCTGAGATTAATTTTAACCACATTTTTTTTCCAATGAATGTTCTGAACTAAATTTGGAATAAATCAGTTCTTAGTTTTATTTCCTAGCACTTGTACAAAATGTCCCTGTGAAATCTGTGTATAGATTCAAACAGTAAAAATCAAGTCTATCCCCTGCAGGTTGTTTATCAAATGATGCTATAAATGTGAAGAATAGATATTTCCATGATGTAAAGAGGCAAACAAATTTAAGGAGTTAATTTAAATGCAGAAGAATATACATGCACAGTAAAAATGCCAGTAATTTTAATTAAAAAAGAACGTAACAATTTTACGTAAATCTTTAAGTTATTTAGTTATTGCCACTCACTTTATGACGAACACTTTGTTACCACAGTGACGTTTTGTGCCACTTTGGACAAGCTAGACGTCTACCTTAGTATTCTTAATTATTACATCTACCTCCTACTGGAATTCTTTTTTACTTTCAATACATTTACTTCTGTTATATGGTTTACAGTCTTTAGTACTGCCTACATAGCACAATAACACATCACATTAATATTCCTTTAATGTCACTTTAATATCCCAGTGCCTATGTTAACTATGTCTTATTAGTGTGTTGTCATGTTACTAATTTGTCTATGCTTCTGTAATGTCACTGTATGTCTAAGGCTTGTCACTAAACATTTCAACGCTCAGTTTCTCCCCAGTATAATTGTACAAATGACAAATAAACGACTCTAATGAAGTGTATATTGTAGGACATATTGTAAAAAGATGCATTATCTCAGAAAGGCAATACATTTATCTTTACAGTAAAATATTATTTAGCCAGATATAAGTAGATCATATTTAAATTTATCTTATAGACAAACATTGGATTTTTTTTTAAAAAACACATGATTAGAACTATTATGCATTTTTACAGCTCCCAACATAAGCTAAAAAAGCAGCTCAGCATTTATAATTAGCATTGAGTCCCACTGCATTTAATTTGACAGGTTTGATTATATATTACAGTCAAACAGCAGGAGCCTGAGGCCGCCCTGTTTGATCTGAGCCACACTGAAGGCTGTCAGTAGTAAAATGGTAAAACTCCAGGGCTGACTATAATAAGGTCATAAACTGCTTGTTGGCAAGCATTGTCCTTCCAACTGTGTCTATTTGTAAATTAGCTGTAGTGGTTTGACTTTGGCATTTTTAAGTAGTTTTTTTTTCTTGTGTGGAGAATTCTTCTATGCAAGAAAAGGCTGCGGTATAAACCACTACTTCAAAAATCTCTCTAAAAAAAAAAACACCATACAGTAAATAATACTGTATAATACCTATTATTGTCAATATTTTTTATATTCACAATATATAGCTTCTGACCCCGCCGAACTCAGATAAGAAACCAAAATCCTTTTATGCTTCTCTTGGGATCTGAACAGGCAACCCTTTAGTTCCCTGCTCAAAACTCTAAACCACATCACTGACAGTTAACACGAGTCTTACATTGACACACACTGCAGTGTTTAAGGTCTGCACAAGCAACAGTAAAATGATCCTCTTTTTCTCCATGGATTCAACACCAAAAACCAAAGAAACATTCCATAGCCATTTAGAATGGATGTTTATTACAGACCCTGAATAATAGAATTACTGTTAATAAAAAAGAATTATAATACTAAAGGTTTTGATAAGTCTATAAAAAGCATTACCACTCACTGTCAAATGAGGTAAATAAAGAAGAATGTTTTTAACTTAATAATTATATATATTTGTCAGGATTTAAATGTTATGGACTTGTGGACTGTTCTCATGGAAAGACAATCTAAATCTAATAATGATCGGCCATGTAGATGTGTATGTGCTTTATAAATCTAGGACATTTGGCACAACAACAGTGATGGAAAGCAAACACACAGTTAGAAAGGCTTCTATCAGAAAGTCTCTTTGAGCATCACAGATGTGACACACACCACGATACCTTTTTAAATATAAACTAGCCAAATAACTGTCCTCATGATTTATGCTTTTTAAAGTTACTGTGACATAAGGTGACATACTTTTTTGTTTAGATTATTTAGGTTATAGTTTATTAAGTTTATAAAAAATGAATAAATAAAATGCTTGAAAATAATGATGTTTTTTAGTCACAAAGAAAGTATTTTAGCATTTTTTTATGGCTGCACCACCACTGAAACCATTTTTTTGTTAGCAGAATTATTTGTTTTTTGTTTGCAGATTTACTTATTATTTTTTAAATGAATTAACCAAATATAAATACAAACTATAAATTTAAGATGGATTTTAATCTCTCTAATATACCCCACCCAATGTTGGCATATTAATTAAAGGATGTCGAACAATTATTTCAGCATTTTATATTATGACATATTAAGTCTAAGCAACTCTGAGAAAGTCTGTACATGTCTTTTGACATTTACATTTATTAAAGTTACATTTACTATTTAACACGTACAAAGCTACAAGATTGTGAAATAATCCTCCATTGATTGTATGTCTTTCTAGTGCTTCCTGAATGTTCATGCAAAGCTCGCTGTAACCTTGAGGACAAAAATAGCTGATAGTATGCAGAGTATAATTTGTCTGCAGTGCATGTGAGAATTATTTAAAAGTAAAAAGCGAGAGCTATGATTACTGCTCTAGGGAACGATAATGAGAACAATCCAGGCAGAAAGAAGCCAATTCATATTTACAGAACACTCTAAACCTTCACAATCTGTTCTAATGTTCTTCAAATAACCAATGAGTACTGGCAACAGGAACTTAAAGTACTGTGTCAAAATTCTACTCAATTAAAAAGCCAAAGTAAACTGCCAAAAACATACTTGAGTTGAAAGTAGAAAGTGGAACAGTTGGAACAGTTAAAATGTTCCAATTTTAACTGTACTAAATTGTCAAAAAAAAAAACTTTTTATCAGCTTAGAAATGGACTGATGAAATCAAAAGACCAAAGACAGTTTTCCTACAAAATTTAAAAAACAAATTCTCAGTGTTGACTTCGTCAGCAATTGTTTATAAAGCCTTGCACATCATCCACTGTATTTTATGTTTTATTATTATATTGTTTAATATAAAGAAACACTTGAGTCAAGATGTTCTGTTAAGTATGTATAGAGTAAAAAGTATGCTTTTGCCAAGTATTAAGTTCACACATAACCAAAATTCATTTCAGAAATTCATTCAGTATTCAGTCAACTTTGAGAAAAGTTTTAGAGAACTTTAGCCAATGTTCAGACAACGTTCCCTGTTAGCTGGGAACAGGTGACCTGGTTATCCTTAGGATCTGGGAATGATAGTGATGCAGTCAAAGCATTAGATCTTCTGGGCTGACAGTTGCTAAACATCTCAACATCATAAGTTATATTGCTGTGTTCTCAAATAGTTCCAGCAAACGATTCATTTCATGGAAACCAATAAAAGTACGGCTTAAATCTGTAATATATAACTAAAAAGAGGTACATTTAAACAGTCATGACTAAACAACAGAAAGTAACCCTCTTACATCAAAGACACTGAATGACCTCTTGTCAAACCATCAGAAAGAAAATGCATCATGGCCAAGATATTCTTGGTTCCTCCACTAATAAAAAATAACAGCATCTGCTACCACTGCCTGCATGATGTTTGAAGTTCAACATTTGACATTTTGCCTCAATCAGACCTTCTAAAATGCTGGATGGTCAAAGAATCAGCACTTCAAAACAAGATTCTCTGTGGACACAGAACTCACAGACCTGGCGACTAACTCTGAGCTTACAAAGTTCAAGGTAAAAATCCATGTGTTTTTGAGGCTGACAGTAAACTCAATCTTTTATCTATTTGAGTCTCTTATCTTTTTGATTTCAGTATTTTGAGGCTATATGGGTAGAAAAGTATACTTTACAAGCTAACTTCCCCCATGACCACCACAATAAGACAAGACTTCAGGGACCAAGCTGCTAGGGGCTAAAATTCATTTATTACCCACTGAGATAAATATGGACATGTTTTACACACTGAAGGTATTTTTGAAAAAATACCGTCTGATAGGCTACAGATTTGTGAGGTATCTAGTGTTCTATCACCTTGAGAGTTTGCAGCCCATGAAAAAACATTTAGAAGCCATTAGATTTTCCCATTTTTCCATCATGTCTCTTTGGCAGGTTGATCACCAGAGGCATGTTTTTTAAACTCACGGTACACAGACATCTCAAGTCACCGGAGGCTGTCAGACATTCAGGCAGACTTACTCCAAAATTACATCAGTTGCTTTAGTTGTATTCGAGTAGAAAAACAGAGTATGAGAAATGTAGAATGTGTGGAAACAGCAATATGGTTTAAGCGTTATAATGAGATTTTGAGAAACCCTTTTTGCTGTCACACTGCAATGCCATCAAGCTGACCTCATCTAAATCCTGCTTTGGAAATTTAGATGTTACATTTTGTGACACAGTTTTCCAAGTCTTTAGACCTTTAGTTCAGCTGAGCGCTAAGAAGACTTAACATGGAGAAACATATAGTATCTTCCTAGCACACAGCTACGATGACCTACAATGTCACATCACTACATGCTGTAATAAAGTAATATCGCTCATTAACCTACTCAAATTAAATGATCAGATAAAAGCTTTTTCGACTATTAAATTCAGATTTTATAATTATAGCCCTCAGGGGGGAAATTCCAGGGTGGTTTTCCTAATGTCAGGAGACATCACTGTTGTTAGAAACACCTCATTATTGAGGCTGGACCTTTGCGGGAAGCTCCTGAAAGCTTAATTTAAGTAATGATACATCCGCATGTCCTTGATCATACAGTTCATTAAACACACACTGCCAGCCACAAACATACTGAATTTACATTTCTTAATATATTAAAGGGCTTTTTTTATTTATAGGTCACAACTAAATGAAATGAAATTAGTTTTACACTATGACTATAAATGTAAGCACACACACACACACACACACACAAACACACACACTGTATATAGTGACTTTAACATGGCTTTAAACATTGTTTTTTATTTAATAGTTTTTTTAATCGTTGGTCACCACATAATTCTCACACCTACTCAAGAATGAGTAGGTGTGGTAAAACTTTGGGTTGTTACACCACAATCTCTCAGAAACCCTAGAAAGTTACAAAGCTTTAAAGGATTCTACATCACATCTGTATTAAATAAAGAGTCAAAACCATGAGCGAGACTTTGATGTGGCTTTTATTAGGGTAATCATCTTTGTTCGCCATATTCATCTAGCACAAAGAAACCAATTTGTCTCTTAACTGTAGGATGTGACCTCCAGTTATTACAGACAAAAAGAAGAAAAAACTTTATTCGTCTTTGTCCAAACTCAATCACTCTCTGTTTTCTTCTTTATTCTATTCTGATGGGTCTTTGCATCAGTCTCATTGTCAGTGACAGAGCGACACCATCTCATTTATTTTCGTCAGAAGCTTGATGACTCATGACAACATCAGTGACGGTCACCTTTGATGGGCATGTCCAAGATTTAGCAAAGTTGAGAAAGTGACTTGATCCCAAGTGTCTGAGATCGTATGTGTGACCAATGTGTGTTTGTGTATGTGTAGCCAATCAGACGGACCCAGATTTGCTTGCCTTTTGCAATCTCGCCACAGAGTGTCTTGCCACATATAATGCATATAATGCAGGTGTACTCATTCAGAATATTTATTTTAAGTGTTATAAACTCTTTTTTGAAGTCAGCATGGAATAACATCTTAGTTGTAGTGCATAGATGATGTGCCTAGCTGTTACTAAGGCAACTACAACTATGAATGTCTAACCAACCAGTACAGCAACTGGCAATACACAAAGAATAAGTTGCTTGGTTTATGAACGGTGAAGGTTTGAACTTATGAAGGTTTAATACAGACAAATAGTTGATGGCTCACACATAAGAGGGCAATGAAGTGCTTGGTCAGATAGCTGGAGTGTTCATCATCCCCTTATGTTACCGAAGCCCAGGTGAGAGGTACAAGAAAAAGCTATTATCATAATAATTCCCATTTAAGAGCCCAATTACGAGGGCGGATCAACCATTGAACACATTTAGTTTTATGCTCTAGTGATTTGATGGTTTATTAATCATACTGGTAGTGGGGGTTGTGTGTGTGGATTCATTCATCCCACACAACCCCTCTGTCACTTCTGTTTTCTAGACTCCACAGATATACTGGCAGGGTGGGTTTTTCCAGTATTCTGACCTCGCCTGGCTGATGGACTAAACACCTGCTGGTGTCGTGCCCAGGCTCAGCCTTCGGGACTGCCTGCCAGTGCCTGTTACTGGTTCCACTGCCACATTAACGTAAGGCTGGTTTCAGGATGCTGGCTGGACACATGGAAGACACAGATGTGTCTGATCAATGCAGTCAGCTCTGAGGAAGCCCATTAGAAAATGACTTAGTAATTCAGGACCAATGTTAACAGAAATATAAATCTGCTAGTTTCACCTTTCCTTTACATTCACATACAGTGGAGATCAGCAATGCACTTGGTAATGTTTTTTTATATATAATAAAAAGATATAAATATATACAATGTAAATATATATAATACTTTCTGCTATCCCTGATTAATGTGCCCAGACAGCTTTAAGGATTCTATTTGCAAGTGGATTTTCCTAAAAGCATAAACACTAGCAGAGCTATCAAAACATTGCTGTGTTTAAGCACACTGTAGCAATACTGGCTCAGCCAATGGCATGAGGTTGGGGCGGGACTACCTGTTTGTCCAATCAATGGCAGTAAAGGAGAGTATTTTGAACAATATATTGTTCAGCTTTAATTTTTGCATCTTCACTTGGTGTTGTTAGCAGAACAGAAATTACCCACTTAAACTTTTGCACATAAAACACTTTAACATGTTTTATGTTTTCTGGAAAATCTTGTAAAAAAAAATCTAATGAGACTCACTTAAGAAACTCAGTCTTAAGGAAACTTAACAGTGTGAGGACCTAAATACCTTCTTTACCAATCTTATGCATCTTTACCAAGACTTTGACATCTTTAATACCCATGATAATGCCTAATTTTCCTCGTCCTTACAATTAACTTTAATGCTGTTGTCAAAACGCCCTCAAACTCTCCCAGGTTTATTCCTGAGGGTGTTTCTGTATGTCTGTTAGTAAAACAGAGGCCGCTCCTCTGATGGTTATTAGTAACTTAATTTACTGGTGTGAATTATGCATTCAGGTAATGCAATTATCTCCTGTGACTCCAACAAAGAGTGTTTGTAAGGATTGAAAAGAAAAAGCGTCATTTGTATTCCTGCATGCACACAGAGAGTTGCACAAAATAACAGAATTAGAATTTTTATACAGCTAAACAGAAACAAGTTGTACTCACTAATCTCAACAAATCACCTTTAATTTTAATGCAGAAAACAACATAACTGCAATGTTATTCAGGAGGCATAACAAAACAGGAATTTTAAAAGATTTAAATGAGAGCTTCAATAAAGAATCTATCTATATAT
>JAZGTK010009923.1:0-16818 GCA_036877625.1 Ambastaia sidthimunki | reverse complement strand
AGTGGTAGTAGCTCTGTGCCTCAGACGTGATGTTTTTCCACAGCTCAGTGGGAGTCAGGCTGGCCCAGGCCGTGTTGTCCCCTCCACCGGGGACCCGGTTACGTCTCTTCCGGTTCTTCCTGCGTGACACCAGCTCATCCGCGGGGAGGTGAGCTACAGCGTCTGGGAAAGAGCTCAGAAGGCAGTTCAGGAAGTGACTCACAGCAGCAGATAGAGCAGAGAGCTCCACACCCTGTACATCACCAACACAGAAGCATGAATGCATGAGTTAGGGCTTCTATTACAATGATCAACAACTATAAACACAAAAGCTACTGCAATAATTGTTGGATATTGTACTTCACAATTGTATTAAAAAAGTGTGATGTGAACGCTTACCTGAAGATATGTCTTGAAGATATGTTTTGCACATCTGGTAATCAGTTCGCTGATTCCTATTCTCTGCCATTACAAAAAATTAAATCAAATGTTTTATTACAGTTAATTTTATAAAGTTAAAATTAATTTTAATGAAGATTTATGAAGACACACACACACATTAACTTACATAGATGTGTTCAAGTTGTGCTTTCGCAGACATGTTGTCCATAAACTCCAGCACGTTACCGAGGTAACGCACATTAATACCTCGCTGATGAAGAGCTTCTGTCAGTGTCGCTCCATCCACAGGCAGAGCACTGTGATCTAAACAGTCTTTTATCTGCACAAAGACAAAAAACATGAATACGGGTCTGAGAAAATGGTGGAAGACCCCCTGCGTCCTGTTCTTTATTAAACAAAACTCTAAAATCTGATTGGATGAACTGTCAAATATAGTAATAGCTGTAAATTATGCATAATTACATGCAACGTACCGGTAAGTTAATACATGTTGTTAATTAACATTATTCAGAACTTAAATTTATAATTACACTGTAACAAGGACACTTTAGAATAAAATATTACCACATTAGTTTACTCTGATTATTATTAATACATTTAAATATTTATTTAAAAAGCTGTAATTTTGGGCTTATCAATTTTGGAAGCCTATCTGAGACTATGGGTATGGATTACATCACTCACAAAAGATGGGATCTGGCAGGACACTAGAAACACAGCAGCATCTTTGAGAAGCTGTTTCTGTTTTTGGATGTCCTCTGCGCTGTCGTCTGGAAAGCGCACTCCTATAATGAAGATAGATGAGGTCATGTGATCAACCTTCTCCATATATTGCCAAAATATAAATCAGCGTTCATACAAAACCAAATACACCCTTCATACCTGGAGAGAAGATGTCTGGGTTGAAGCGGATGTCGAAGGAGGTGTCGCTGATGGAGCCCACAGCTTTGCAGGCGTTGAGGACCACTTCTCTGCTTTTGGGGTCTGCAAGAAAGACAAATGTTTCACGAAACGTCAAAATTAACAAGCAACTTCTAAATTCATGATCATTACTGAAATAACAATCATGCAAATTAATATGATCACATTATTAAGTTCAGGTTATTAATTGATAACTGTGATTGAAGGTTAAAATCATTATAAATGCAGTAGCTGCATGACACCATCATACCATAAATTAATTTGCACTTCACCAGAAAACGCTCAAGTTTGCTAATCACACCAATGAACAGTTAGAACAGAAGCACATGAGATTGTTGCAATGTAGAAGGTTTTGGGAATAAACTAAAGTCCTGACACGGAGAGGCCAAGCTATTACAAAACCAATCTAGGAGATAATGCTCTCCTCCCATGAGCATTAGAGGGAACAAAAGCACACAGCACGGATGAGAAATGCAGTAAAGGCTGGTAGCAAATGAAAAAGCCAACAGCAGGCCATCTAATGAGCTAATAAAGGAACCCAGATGGACCCAAGCTATAAAGCAGATGTAAACAGAGGCAGTCATGTGTGCATGTCTCTGCCAACTCTTGCTCTTGTTCCCTCTAATGCTCTTTTTGGCTGCTCGCAGGACGTACCAATACCGGATCCATCTTCTGCTGCTAAAGACTCGGCCAGCTCTTTAGCTTGGGCAAGTCCTGGAATATTTTCCTCAGCTTCCTTACCCTCCAAGGGACTATCACAACCTCCATTTTGCCCCTCTGCAGCTGAAGGTTCATGAGTACCATTGGTGTTTGCCATAGGAACCTCTGAGTTGAGATCAGCTGAGGGCTCCTTGTTCTCTGAAGAACTTTTAGGCAGAATTGTTGCCTCGGATTCTTCTGGTGTCAAAGTGGATTCAGAGGATGTTGGAGAGCCTGCTGTGGTTTCAATAACCTCATTGGATGCTTCAGAGGCCTGGGGTTTGTGATCAGTCTCTTTATCTGCAGAGCTTGAGTCTTGTAGGGCTGCGGCCTTGCTGTCTTTGTTTGCCTTCTGCTGCATTAGCTGGAGTGCTGCCATCTTCATGAAGAGAAGATATCTGAGGAGCAAGAGGTTCACATGTTCAGACACACTGACAAGCTAATGTTCTCAAAAAAGCAGCAATTTAAGTAACTCTTAATTTTAATTATGACAAATTATGATGTTGGATGATTTTAGTCTGTCTTTTTGGAACTTGATAGCCACCGGTATGTTCCATAGATCATTTAAAATAGCATGAAGCTAAAATAATTTTGAGATTAAAATGAAGCCGTAGAAACATACCTGTGCTCTACAAAGGCCTCAATGAGTTCCTGGCGTAGACAAGCCAGGCGATGGCGATGAAGTCGAGGGAAACCCAGCTTCTGGCTCTCAGGGGCAAGATCCTCTCCTTCCACCGGCAGGAAATTGAGGTCAGGAGGGAAGGTGCGCAAAAGGTCCAGGATGTAATGACGGCCATCGTTACCGATTATACCTTTACATTCCACAGAGGAGCAAAGCTCCACAGCAGCATCTTTCTCGTTAAGCACAGCATGGCGTTGCACCTTCAGGGGGCGACTGGTCTTCTCCAGCAACTCCAGATACTTGGGATGAGACACTACGGTCTTGCCAAAGTCAATGGAGCCATAGATGACACTCTGCTCCTGTTCTCGCTCCAGGATGCCAGGAATGATGGACTGCGCAGTTACACGGTAACCTCTGTAGTCCACCACCACTGTACCCAGGGTGTAGAGCCCCTCCACGTCTACAGCACTGTACGCCCTCACCCCATTCAGGTCGTTGGTTGGGGCGGCATGGGCGGCAGCATCTCCACCAAGCTCCCTGTAGTGGTCACGCACATCAAAGCCCAAGCTGAAGAAAATATTGTTCCAGATGAACATCTGCATGCGTGTCTCCTCTCCAGGGTTGATCGCCATGACGTTGCCATCAATCACAGCCATTGCTCCACGTGTTGCCGCGGCAGCAAAATCGCTATGGACCTGCCGAGCAGAAGCTTGTTTGTTAGCTAGACAATCAACACAGAGAATTAACCTGGTTATTTTGAAGCTGCTGATGTTAGACTCACCTTAAATATTGCTCTCTCTCTCAGGAGGCGCTCAGGGAGGTTCTTACGAGAAAGTTCTCTGGTGGTCTGGAGCTCCTCGTTCCAGTCTCTAGTCTATGACAGAAATGAAAGGAACTTTAACAGAGTATTCAAACCCACAGAAACTCTTAAAGTAAATGACTGAAGACATACTTGGCCAGGTATGTGCTCCTCATAACCCAGGCGAGAAGTGTAGGCATCCTCTGCTCTCACACAATCCATGGCATGGTCGATCTGTGGCGCAGTCCAGCTATACACTTGGAAGGGAGTGGCTATTCTCTCAAACGGATGTCTCTGAACCCTGAAGTGTGATCCAAGGAGATTAATGTTGGTAAAAACATCATGCTACTAAACAAAAAACTAATAACTGAACGAAAGGCATACCAAGGATGATAACAATAACTTTACAATAGCAGATAAATTTACACTAGATTCCAAAAAACTACAATTACCTCTTTTTCTGCAGAGCACTGAAGTTCTTCTTGAAGACAGGGCTGATCTGGCTGAGCAGTTCCACCAGCGAATGGCTGAGGAAGCTGGGGTTGGCAGGCTTGGGGTTGAAGGTATACGTGGTTGACCTGCAAGAGCCAACATATTGAGTACACAGCCTCTTTTCTCAGGAGAAATGAACACATTCTGTCATAATAATACATGAACGGTTGATGGCTATGGAAGCTGGAGTGTCTTTGATCACTCACTGATTGAGGTAGAATCCACGGGTGGAGGCAGTGATGCTGACATGTCTATCCTCTACCGTCACAACATACAGGTACATGAGGTCACCATGCATCTTCCTGTTGCCAGGTGGTGGGTTCCAGCCACTCATAGTTAAGACCTTCAGGCACTGCATAGGCTGCAGACAGAAGACAACACCAAGGTAAAGAACTTCAGACTTTAAACAAGCAAAAGAACGTGTAATTTTCCATTTTTAATAAAAGGCAATAAAATGATTGCTATTCAATAAATGGCTGCCCCCACCTTCCAGTCTTTGGTTTGTGGCTGGAGAGGAACTAAAAGACGTTCTTTGCTGCCTGGCAGAATATGTTCAGGTGGCGTGCAATCAATCTGCTCAAGTTCGCTGCCCTTCTTCTTGCGCTTCCCAGTGTCTATGGAGGCAAGAACAAAGAAACAGTCATCAAATATGAGATGGACACTTAAAACACACAAAACTTACATTCTTCCCATCACACACCTCCAAGATCTCCATCTGTGAAAACGCTAAGGAACGAGAGGGAGTTGCAGTCCACTCCATTGTAGGCATCTGATGGATCCAGGCTCTTCAGAAGGTCTCTGATGTGGCGAACATGAATGCGAGCTTCACGCACTGTGTAGGGCTCTACAAAACCGAAACACATATGGTGATACCTCAGCACCTAATACGATGTTTATTTAAGAAAGAAGAGCTTAAAGTGTACCTTCTACAACTTTGAGAAGGGAACCTTCTTGCAGGCCCTCAATGGACTTAAGCTCTGCAAAGTTGTCAAGAACATTGCCATCAAGCTGCAGGGAAAAGCAGGTGCGGTGGCAGGTGTCCTCACGGTCCATCAGCACTTGGTGGATCTCCTGCACCATCTCCTGTGGTGACACCTGAGAAGGAACCAAAGAGATAGATGTTATATTAATACAGTCTTTCTTGAAGTTGTGATCTCAGATCTTGTGAAGTAGCCCACCTGAAGGTCAAAAGGTTCAGTTCCTGGTACTTGGACCTTCACAGTGAAGCCAGTGTCTTGAATCACAATAACTTCTTGCTCATTAGCGTCCTCTCCAGGGTCTGCATCGGCATTGCCGTCCTGCTTGGAGTCAGACTCCTCAGCCTGATCATGACCACTGTCCCCGTTCATTACTGGTGTGTCACCACGGTGCCCTGAGAGTAGAGGAACAGATATAAGAAAGTTCATATTATAATGAAATGTTGGCAGCCAATAAGCAATCAAAAATCCAGCTGAGGTATTGAATCAAGCTAAACATGTGAAAGACGCTAGGCCTTCTTTATCCAACATAATATCTATATTTCTTGTTAGTTAGAAGAACATGCCTATTACAACCTCTAACTCGATGCAATTTACTCAACGCAAAAATACAATAACTATGAGAAGATTACAATGAAAAGCTATCAATTATTTGCCTAAATAACCAATAAATCATGATTAGTCAATGTTTAAAAAGACATCCTTTATTGCAACCTTGTATAGTTGCTCATAAAGAACATTGATTGATCTATTTCATTATATATAGTTGTAAACTACATCAGTTAAGTCTTTTGAATGAGGCCATTGCTGTAGGTACTGCTTAGCCTGAAGTAGGAGCAGCATAAAGGTTAGTGGATTTTTACCAGTAGGTCAGCCAACTAGCTCACAGGACAGCTTTTAAGGCCTGTGATTCTTCAGGCATTGCACACAATAAAGCCCCCACAGCACAATGCTGAGCTGCCATGGAGATCTCCACGGCAACAGTTAGGTTCCAGGTCTTAGGGGGCAATAACTCCTGGCATGCTCTACGGCTGAATGCGCAATAACATATGACTCAATTGTTTGAGAAGGTCCATACAGCTCTGATTGAGTCAGATCCTGCTAGTACTAAATACTGAACTGAATAAGATACAACTTAGATTCTTGTCTAGGCTGAGATGTTTTCAGGACCTTTCTGATGTCACAGCTGTGTGGGCCATAATTCAGCCTGGAAGCGCAAAACACACTGTTTGCTTTACGACAACTGTGGCTTGTCCTTGGCTCTCCTCAAAGGCAACAAAGTGTCACGGCTATAGCAACAAACAGTTGGTCTCCCAGTACAGTTGCCGAGGACCACAGGGGAGAGAGGCATCAAACAGATTTCACAACTAGTCCACTGAAAGCATAATTTATATATTGTACACACTTCTGAGTCAAGAGTAAACGGCATGTTTAAAAAGAGCAAAAACAATTTATATCCACTGACTTTAAAGGAATGTGGAGATTGTCCTACTTCTCATTTGATGGAAGGTGTTTGGACAGTGTCGCTTTAGCTACTTACAGCACCGTCTTCAGTTCTAATTGAAGTCAACTGTTCTCAGACCTGGCGGCACCATATGGCGCGATGTCATTTATTTATCTCGCTCTAGATTGCCTGTTCACACAGAGCTTCCCTGGTCCAGTGCAAATCTAATCATGAGCATCAGGTGGTGGAAGCCTACAGGGTAAAGAGTTGCTGTTAACACAAACTGGTAGTTTAGGCCACACTGGAGGCGACTCACGTACAGGTGAGTTATTGGGATCCCACTGTCACTGCAAGATAACTTCACTTCTACTTTAGTTTAACTTGTGTTAAGCGTTTCAGAAAATGAAAAACATACCTAATGAATGACAAACTTCAAAAGTTGTCTCAGATTACATTTACATTGGGCAGATCCAAAGTGTCTTGCAGTGCATTTAAGCTATATCAGTATTAAGGTTTTTATCAGAACGTGTTCCCTGGGAATCAAACCCACAACCTTTGTGCTGCTAACACAATGCTCTACCAATTGAGCTACATCCCCTACATACAACACTCCCAACACCATCAAAACAGAATCCCACAATTTAATTTGGTCCATTACAAAACTGAAAAGCAGATAATACATTATTGGAATCTAGTTTTATATCGAACAAACTACACCCTAAACCAGCCAATCCAGTAAACTGCACCTGACAAACAGACTTTAAATAGATCAAAGCATGAAGTAGATTTGTAACTCAACATTGCACAATGCAAAGTCAATTCCCTTGTCCTCTAATAGCCCCTCCCACTGAACTGGGTGAAGTCCAGATGTACACCACATTTAATGTATTTAAAAGCTGGAGGATCACACAAAACTCTATACTGACGATAAGCTAATATGCAAATCTTCCTGTTGCTGAAATGTTTAGCTATAGGAAAATCTTCCTATAGCTAAACATCTCTTAACGTCACAGTCTGGGTGGTGAGGGTTTAATACAGACTCAGGGGGCTGTTGATTCTAATCACCTTTCCTGGCGTGTTTGTTTAATTAGATTATCACTGAGACACGCATCATACAGAGAACTGCATCAGGGGAAGCGTCCAGATTAAAATTAAAACACTAACTCATCACCTGATGATTAATTTGCAACCCTCTGTTGTGATTTTGCTGGTAAATCATTCAAGAGTGGACAGGGCTCAGACAAACCACTAGTAGTTAAACCAGCACCCTTGAGTGCTTTAGTTAACTAGGTGAGAACGCTGTAGTGTGCAAACTACCTGTTTTCGCACATGCATATACACACACACATCTCAATTCCTATTAAATATTCCCATTGCTTTAAAATGTACAGAAATTCCTATTTTATACACAAATTTGGTCACAGGCTAAAATACAGAAATCCTAATTGTTTTTGAGATGTGCCAAGCTGAAAAAAAAAAACAGAACAAACCATCAACTAAACCAGCACAACACCACCGTGCTGGAGACAACTGGCAGACATTACAACATGGTGGTCCGAGATGTGAGACCTGACCGACATCCTCTAGACCTCCTGTGCAGTGGTGGTATGATGCGTTGGGACAGCAGGGCATGTTTGCCAACATTTGGGTCTAGTAATGCAAAGGGCCCTCACCCTTTGTTTCACAGGCAGGGCAGCTTCACAAACAGAGAATAAAGCTATAAGGAGTGATTTTTGCCATCTTTGAGCCAAATGCAGGGGGCTCCCAGTTATCACACCTGATCTTCACCTTATGTCTTTTGTTGCCATAACTGATTTGGTTAAAGAACAAATTGGAACATGAGGTTGCAAAACTTGCAAATTACAACAAAATTATTGCATGTTCAACAGAATTGAATATATGCATCAGATATGTAAAGTAATCCAACTTGTGAACCTGCCAAACAATATATATAATAAATCATTTATTACAGTAATTACAATGCAGCTAGTTACATCTTACATTAGATGCACAAAGACTATATATTCTAACCATATATGACAGCTTATGGAGAACTAAGAAAAACTGTGAGAAATCACTGGCAATCTGACGTCATTTAAAGCATCAAATGCAGAAGATCAAGCACTGACAGGAGCTATTACAGTGACCGGCTGTACAGCTGTCATGTGCCGTACCGACAGTCGTTTCCAAGGTCTCCTTTAACGTGACACAGGCTGCAGCGGCTAGCACAGTGTGCATATTACCCGGCTATTTGCTCTTAAACGGATCCAATGACAGCAGATAATTCCTCGCTTTGTATCTCGCAGTTAAGTCTTATTTCACAGGATTTCTATCATTTTGTAAGCAAACTATATAACCCCAACACTTACCCAACAGATCCCTCTATATTTAACTGGTACCAATAACCTTCTATCGGCATACATGCACCATGACTTTCCATGTGTGACTACTTCCGCTTCCCGGTCGAGGAGCGAAACACCTTCCTGAATCAAAACTGGAGGGGGGGCAATAAAAAGACACGCGTTCAAAATAGGTTTTATATTTCGAATACAGTAATATTCCCCTAGTTAAAACGTTATAGTTACCGACGAATTACGTTTCCTTGCCGCACAGCTATGAAAAATAAAGAGTCAAGAGAAATAAAACTGTATTAAAACACTTCACCACCCCTCAGTGCTGAATTGCTCTGTTCCACTGAAGGTGACCTTCAGTTGATTCGCGTTCACGCGCGCTGTTACAGAACATGTGCGTCAAGAAGATCCCGCAGCAGCTTGCGGACAAGTTACTGACACCATACACAACTTGTAAGATTAAAGCGGAAAATAGTCGGAAATAACAAACAAACGACGTGTGAAACGTGTAAAAAATTATGCAGAGTTCAAGTTTACGAGCTGCGTGCGATCCTTGAGTCATTTATACAACATTTCTGCTGTTGACTTTAGTTCAGCAGAGGGGGGAGTGATCGGACAGCTTTCATTCACCTTGGCTAAAGTTTAGCATCCTACTAGCCTGTTCAGATTGCCTGATATCCCAGTACGGTCACCTCGTCTCTGTATTTAATAATTACCACGATGCACATGCACGACTAACATTGCATGAGTGGTTTTAAGTTAATCTTTGCAGTTACAATTATGGTTCCTGCAATCTTAAGTACACGCAACTCTTACTTCAATAGTTACCGAACTGACCTACAAATGGTAACGAGAAGATTTACAATCCATAAACACAAATAGTTAAAGTAATTTAACCAAGTTATTAAACTTCCCTGACAGTACCCATTGCACAATGTTTTAATATAGCGTCCTCATGTATTATAGGTACTGACCTATACACTGCATTCTGTTACCGAGGAAATAAAACCTTGATTTAGGACAGTTAAAAACATATACTCATTCAGTACAGTCTGTCTTTGTCCCACTTTACTTTGACCTTTACGCAGTCACATATAAATCACGTTTCAATTCTGATTTACTATTAAGCCGGTCATACTGAGTCCAGTGAACTTGTAGATCTACATCAGCTAATAGCATCATTGCGGCTACATGAATATTGTGAATGGCTTTGAAGCTCACATACCGCAGGCACACGGATCTTTCAAGGCTGTCTTGCTGGTCTCTTTGCTGTTCACTGTTTCGCCTTCCCGGGCATGATCAACGGGGTTACAGGTCGGGACTGATGCTGGGATGTCATCCGTCTTGCTAACCATGATTCTTTTCCCAGAAGACTAACTTGGTTTTAAAGCTAGCAACAGCTATCCGTTGCGATGTAAGTCTGCTGTAATGGCCTTTCACCGTTGGACGGAACGGCTGGCTGGTTACATGCAAAGATAGAAAAACAACTTCACTTCCGAAGGACAGTTCACAGCCTGGCTGTCACACGTGCTTTCTCCTCCTCTTGACCTGTTTGCCTTTGTGTTTGTCCCACCCACCAAACGCACGGCTACGGCGAGCCGACAGCTCCAGTTCCCGATTTTGAGAAGCACATTTGCATGTTGTTTATGTGGAATATTCTCTTGATGTCATGTATGTTAAAACGCAATTTAAATAGGAATGAAAAAGAAGCACGTTTACTTAAACAGTTTAACCTCTTGGTTATAAGTTTTCCCTATTTATCCTAGTTAATTATTGGGATTTTTTTAATTTATTGATTAAAGTTATGTAAGCCATATACTCATGCATGAGACTCAAAGTCTGTGCAAAATGGGATGCAAGGATCCTTGAAATAAATAAAATTAATAGAATATGCTTTATTGTCTCATATTTGAGAAATTTGTTATGGACTATGTGCAATTTGCTGTTGACACAGCCATCTACAGTAGACACATAAAAACATACCACACAATACAGTACATAATCATGAAAGTCACTAAAATAAATAGCTTATTTAATAGCTTACATAAGTAATTTAATTAACTGATGCATTATTCTACATTATTATGTAGTGTAGGGTGCATTTCCAGTTCATACTGAAAATAATTATTTACATAATACCTTTGTAAAATATTTGCATGAAACTTCATTTTGAATGCCACACTTAAAACTGTATTTTAATAGCAAAATTTTGTTTCCTCCCAGTGAAAAAGCAAAAATGATACCAGGGATACTAGTTAGCAAGTAGATGAAAACAGATTGTAAATTGTAATACAAAACAGTTCTTTCTAAACATATTAGAAACGTTTGTGGTGATTTGTAACATTAACTTCTATTACTTGCTGTAAGTATATGGTGTTAATGCTTCTAACCATCATTAGGGATTGAAATAAAGACAGTTTAACTTGAAAGATCATGATCCTTTTAATCAAATATTATAGAGTAACCAGTGGATTATTTATTGCCACATTGTTGCACAATGTTTTGTGAATAGTCAGAAATTTTAATTAATTTGTACATTTCCAGATGTTTGTGAAACAAGACATCAGTTTCTTGTATTGGCCAAACATGCTAGTACAATGTGTCAGAATTACTTCAAATTCACATTAAATTTGGTTCTAATCACAGTTCCCTGTCATATCCCCATGTCAACACACTTCTCCAAAGGTAAGAAAACTGAGAATCAGTTCTGAACACCCTTTGATACAACATAACAGTCAAACAGTTTTACCCAGCAGTAAAGGGAAGACAGGTTATTCCACATTTAAGGACAAAAATGTTAAATAAAACAACACAAACACCTTCAGGAAGCACACTGTTCATCTCATGGGAATGAAAATGATAAAATAACAAGAAAATGTAAGTATATTTTTGTTTGCAATTTTGAAACATTTTGCAAATATGCTCATGTTGATATCATCATGTTAGGCAGTATTGCTTATCTATTTTTGAACAAACATGTTTGGATCATCACAATGGTATTGTTAAGACCTTAACAATTAGACAATTAAATAAATAAATGAACAGCATTTCATAAGTATCAGTATGTTTCAAAGATAATAAAACAAATATATTAAGTAATGGATGTGATTATAGGCAAAATCAAGTATCACACAGTCTAGCTCACTTACCTAAGTCCTACAGTCTCTCTATCTCTTCACTGATATAATACAAAAACTGGTTATAGGCCTTTTATATATTGTCAGGCATACGTGTACATTTACCAAATACAGTTTGTTGGACCCTGAGTATAGCAAACATCACTTTGCTAGGGCTCCAAATTAGACACAATTTTAAGCTGAATAGATAAAAAATGATGCATTCTCATACACGTTTCATGATATCGAATGTGTTGTTTTTGTTTAGATTTATATGCAATATTCAAAGCAAACTGATTCTTATCTAATAAAGCAAAGAGAAATACAACATGTACAATTGTAAATATAATGTTTCTGCTAAATGATGTGGGGTACAAGTCACACACCGCAAGTCACAGACAGTAAGAAAGACAGTAACAGTGTTACTGTATTTGTTTTGATTCCAGTGTATTATTCTAGCACAAACTGCATAACCTGAGACATGTGTACTTTAATTGCAGTGAAGGGGTCTTCTTAGTGTCTGTAGATCATCTCTTCACGACAGACCCTCATTTTACGCAAGCTTTCAGTTATACATCAATATCTCAGATTCGTTTGATACCTTCACAGTTGTAGATCTAATCCTTTATATTACAAACGTACTTGCTTTTGTGTGATACAAACTACAGATAGATTCACAACGTGTTACACTCAGAGACCTGGCTACATTTTTAAAGTTCTGATTCTAATGTTACGTATACAGTCATGTTATCTGCAACACCAGACTAAAACATGTGAGTAGGAGACTGTGTGTTAAGCAGCATTAAATAAATCAGTCTTTTGGGCATTGCTGGCTGATTTGATGGCAGAACAATGGTGCATTGACCCTTGAGCCCACTCTCTTCTAATCAGCAAGCTTACATATAAACACACTCTGTGTACACATGCTACACTGATAAAGCACTTAAGCAAATTATTCAGGCTATATGTTGTACAAATCTCCCACAGCACTCCTGAACCATCAACCAGTATTTATGGGACAATTCGGCTAACAATATTAGGTTGTAAGAACGTTTCCCTAACATTTCCGTTAAGTAACAAAAACCTTAAAATGTTACTTTGAAAGTTCCAGGAACGTTCAAAACATACAGGTGTTATAGTTATAGACAGTATTAACGTTATTGCTTGTTATAAGAACATTATTTAAACATTTTTTATTCCATTTTTAATGTTATTTTATGTTTTTGATGTATATGCTGTATAACGTTAAAAAAGTTGTACTAACGTTAATGCAAGAACATTTTTGATAACGCTGAGAAAACCTTTGGAGAATGTTAGCTAACGTTCTGAGAACATTTCCTGTTACTTGGGAAAATCCCCACTACATCTGGAGGGCTGAAAGAGTGCACTTGTGGTGACACCGGACAGAAGACAGATCATTCAGTAAACCTGGCAAATAGCTGAGATAAGCTATTCCAAAGCAAGGGCACAGATTAAAAAACAGTGAACAAAGACTCAGCAGTGCTGAATAACAAGGACACTGTCTTATGGAGGAATCTATGTTTATGTATTGAGGCCCTCGAGGACCCTGACTACAAAAAATGCTTCACAGCAACATAAACACGAGTCGATTTTCATGACAGTGTAAGTGGAAATCTCTCCTCGGTCTTTCCATAGCTACAGTATGTGCAAACTGTAAAAAAAAACCTGTTTTGCAAATATAAACGTTTCTGTCACTGTTAAGTTTCTCTCAGGGGGTTTTCAAGGTGCAAATATAAAAACAAGCAGGTCATTGTCGAGGTGAAGAAGACTCATTCAGCATTGTTCTCTGTAGTAGATGCTGTTGTTGCTGTGGCTTTAGCTACTGTCGTAGCCAGTCTGCTCACTGAAGCTCCCTGATCAAGCTCCTCTGACTCCTCCCCTCCCTCTGCCTCTTGCAGAGCATGTCTGTGTGGTGGGCGGGGACAAATTCGGTGTCTGTATGGGTAAAGAAAGAGGGCGGGGTCAGGCATGGCCATGGGCTCCTCCGGGCCCGTTACCCTCTCGCGCGGCACACATTCCCTGGCGCGCTCGGTGCGGAGATGTGAGGAGGCACGGCTCGAGCTTCTCCGTTTGGGCTTGACCACAGTCGGGCTGCAGGCGCCGGCCTGAGGTGAAGGATGCAGGGGGGGCTTATCGGCACTGGGCGGGGCCTGTTTCCTGCGCTGCTGCAACTTTTGCTGCTGGAGCTTCTGCTTCGCAGAATGTAGCTGGAAGGAGAGATACGCAGCCATCTCAGTCTGCTTCTGCAGCTCGGTGTTGAGCGCCGTGGTCCTGTGACTGCGATTTTTCAGTTCCTCCAGGAAACGGCGCTCCTTGTCCTTCAGGCTGGCGCGTAATGCGCCCACCAGCACTGTTTTCTGGCTCAGCTCCCATCGCAATTCACTCTGCAACTCCTGCTGCTCTTGCAGATGTTCTTCCACCTTCAAACACTGAGATTTCAGCTGCTCCTCTTCCTCCTGCACCTCTGATACACACACACACACAAAGAACAGAAATAGCCATTATAATTAAACCCTTTATGACCCATTAACTGATGCTACATATGGCAACTCAAGAGCCATGAAACTACAGACACCACCTATAGCAATGTATATGATCACCTATATGATGCAAATGGTGACATAAATCAGCATGTTTCATATGAACCAGTCCCTACGTTACCGTATATGACAACCAGATTAAGCTTTAAAAGCAAATTTGTAACTAATCTGAGGGATCTAAAAGGTGAGTGAGGAAACAGACAAAAGGCAGTTCTGCGCTCAAGGATTACAGATTCAAACCAACTAATCTCTGATACTCTGTTCTGGCTACTGGAGGGTGTGCCATCTGTTCAGGGATATCAGACACCATGAAACGTCTAGGACAAAACCTCTCTTAGTGTTCTTTATTACTGCGGCCACAACCCAGCTAACAATTTTAGGTCGTAAGAACCATTCCCTAAAATTTCCATTTAGCAACAAAAACATTATTTTGAATGTTTTAGGAACGTTTTTAGACATTGTATTAACGGTATTGCTTTATACCTTATTAAAATTCTGTACAATTTTTAAAATGTTCCACTAACAACGTAAGAATACATTTTTTTGATATATTATATATAACATTAAAAAAAAATTCTACTAATGTTACTGCAAAATCGTTTTTATAACTTTGAGAGAACTTTTAGACAACATTAGACAACATTAGCCAACGTTCTGAGAATATTCCCTGTTAACTGCGATGACAGAACTATGTAATGCATATATAAAATACATCTCTGTCACACACTTCAACAAAACAATATTACTATAATATTTACATAAAATTAATATAATAAAAAAGATTCAGAATTTCATGAGGGACAGTAAATGATAATAGAACTTTCATGAATTCATCATTTAAAATGATAATAGAACTTTCATGAATTCATCATTTAAATCACTCCCACATTACTGTAAATGCTAATCGTAGCGTTAACTTTAAAATGATCACAGACTGTCATGCTGTGCACTGTAGGATTAAGGAAGCAGCTGGCAAATAGCATGTCATTTAATCACAATCAAACAAATGAAGGATTAAATATGTATTTTTTCCAGTCGATGAAATCTTTCCCGCGTCATTACGTTTGCACGGTGTAGCATATCTCAGATGAGAGACAGACTAAACAGACTCAAATGAGCTACAGGAGCAGCATTAGACACACTACACCTGATACATGAACTCGATGACCTCATGTAGCCAGCGCAACATTTTTCTCCTCTCATTGGTCTCTCTTGTCTCTTTGTCTTTCTGAATTCTTCTTTTTATTGCCCTTCCCTCCCTGCACACGGTTCGAGTGTCCCCTTATCATCTTGTCCAAATTGTCCAGATATCACAGATCAGTCGGCCATCGCGCCCATGAGCTCACGGTGTGAATATAGAAATCGCTATGTGATCTAATGTTATCTGATCCACTTTTTGTATTGACTTGATTTCTCTGATCCTTTTAATAGAATATTTAAGAAAACTGAGCTTTCTGTAACAATCACTTGAAAAGTTTTTGTGCAGATGGTACGATGGTACAATACGATGAGTACTGGTAATCTAACACCCACATTGTTCCAGCAAAATGTAAAATATACAATTATTTTTACCACTAACAATGTTGGGTCCCACTGGGTTTCTTTGAAGATTAAACTAACTAATAATCATGACAAAAGCCTGTATTGCATTACAATTATAAAACACTCTTTTTTCCCATATTTTCTTTCTTTCTTCTCCTCTTCCGCTCTTTCTCCTTGCCCAACTTTGTCTCAGCAAAAAAAACAAGCTGTAACTGGATTCCCCCACTGGGACTGTGCAGCAAAAGCAAAGAGAAAAAACCGGGTCGATCAATCTGTGGCAAGCAGACGTTGTGCTGGGGTGGAGAGAGAAATGACCTGCAGAAATGCAGGTCTTCTGCTTAACAATAAGTGGCCTGTTAATGTGATTCTGGCTTGGGGTTTAGACCAGTAATAGTCACAATCAAAGATAACCAACACTGCATGAGGCTTGAGGAGTCCAATCACTTGAATTTCACCAGTGATGTTTCCATACTTGTCATTTTGCTGGCTGACAGAGTCAAAACTAAATATTATAAACATAAACATCAGTATCTACTGTACATGCCCTTGTATTATATAGGTGTTCCTGTAGTTCAACCAGTAAAGCATTGCGTTAGCAGTGCAAACGTTGTGGGTTTGATCCCAGGAAACACAAGTACTGATAAAAATGTATACCTTGAATTCACTGTAAGTCTGCCAAATGAATAAATGTAAATATAGATGTACTGTAAAAAAGGGTAACAAGTTATTACAAGTAAGTTATTATTGTAAGAATCTTGATCTAACCTAGTCAGGTTAAGTCAGAGACATTAAATAATATTTTTAACATGAATAAAACTAGTTCATTTAGATGTTAGCACATCTAAGCATTTGTTTAAAGGTAAATGCATGTTGTTTTTGCTACTGTGTACAACTGAGACAACCGGGATAAAGA
>JAZGTK010009922.1:0-16819 GCA_036877625.1 Ambastaia sidthimunki | reverse complement strand
TTCACACCTAAATTTATACAGGAGGCAAAACTCTCCACATCACCGAAAACCACAGAAAATCTCACAATTAACATGAATCTTAAAATCTACATGAAAATGAATACATTTTGATTAAATCCTCTATACACTCTTAATATCTGGCAAAAATGTATTTGGACACTTTCTCATTTGAAATTGGTTGAAAGTCATTGCAATAGAGCACAAAATACCATCACAGAAAGAGCAAGCACACCTTTTCCCTCTAAAACATTTCACAGTTAACACAGGTTTGCCACAGAGGATGATAAAACTATACCTGTCCACATTAATGTGATAAACTGTAAGTGGTTGCTTTTCTATGACCCTGTATGAACCTGAGAAGAACTGACCTTAATAAATCCACTTAAAATAATCTTGACTAGTCATGTAAGGTGACATTAAAGTTAAATTAAAGTAAAGGTAAACTAATGCTGCAGGTAGTTAAAGATAATGTTTTTGTTTTAATGTCTTGAGGTGTTTGTGTTTGGTGATGGCCCTGCATAGTCATAACCACTAGATGTCACAACAGATGTCTCTATTATTACAGCAGCTGAGGAGCACAGAACATTCAGGTGAGTAAATAAAGAAACAGAATTAGATGATATACTATTGATGATGATCTCTTATCTTTGCAGGGGACAGATTGAGATGGGTAATGACATTGTAATGACAGTTATCCAGCTAATGTAATGACAGTAGTCCACATAACATTCAGGAAAATTATACTAAACAATTATTCTAATGTTTGGATCCGACAGTGGACAGCTAATTAAATTACCAGCTTCTTTAAAAGCTTCACCAAACACAATTGACAAAAAAAACAATCATTTATTCCAGAAAGCTGTGTAATAATGAAACAGGACTGTGAAAGCACATCTTTGAATCTTTCTGTTTACTAACTAGCACGATAGTGACCTACATGATGGAAAATGATTATGTGGGCAAATGAGACCAAGACAAGATTAAAAATGGTTGAAAAATGTATTTATTGCTGTGTCACAACTTCCATCTCCTTTCCAGGAGAAACCCTTTGCATTCTTGAGCCCACAGAGGTGCTGATAGTGATCAAGATTTTATTTCATTAGAATTTTAATTAAAAAAAGGGTAACAGCAGATTCAGTCACATGAATGTAGCATTTTAATAAATATTATAATAATACTTTTGACAAAATGGTTAGATGTCAATTATAAAGGCAGATGATAACATTAAAGTAAAAATAGAAGTTGCAACATTTTCTGTGGGGTCATAAATATATATAGCCTATGGACTGGAGGTCCACCTTAATACTAGGAGTTTACTTTGTACTTTAGCCTCATTTTCACTTGTGTCATATGAAATGCTGTGTTTATGCCGTCTACTCAAATCCACTCGTCTAGTACCTGCCATTAAAACGTATCTATCATTTGTTCTGAATACTAGACTAGAATTTTGAAATAGAATTAAATAATATGTTGTTACAATTCTTACAATGCTGCATGTCCCTTTAATATTATTAATTGGACCAGATGTCAAGTTTCAGTGAAGATGTGATAAATATCAGCCCAGCATCATGCTGGGTCAGCGGCTGCATCTTAGGAGGATCTGCTGCTGATACTGAAATTAATACAGATACCTGCTTACCATTTGCTTTAGTTTTGCCTTGAAATTAAATCTATCCATTTCATGGTATCATTTGCAGGGAATGGAGGCTATTTTATTACATTGCATGACAATTTCATGTTTTCACTATAGTTTTGTAAAAATTATATGGTAGAAATCTAAAAATCTAAAATAAAAATGTATTCAACAAACTGACAGAGATCTATTTTTGTCAGAAACATTTCAATGTCCAGCATCTGTTGTTTTATTTTTGTCAGTAAATATTCTTTTTCCCATGGCCCGAGAGAGGAATCAGAGATTGTAGGTCACATTCGGCAGACAGACATTAACACTTTCAACATAATCTCTCATGATTTTAAAATGTTTTAGCATAATGTTAAACTATTTTTACATGAAACTAACACATTTTAACATTATTAAGCATGATACAAGAACAGTTTAGCATGACACTAAAACATTTTAACACAATGCTACTATGTTTTAACATGATACTAGCATATTTTAACATGATGTTAACATGTTTTATCATTAATCTGGTATTAATTGGTACGATGCTAGCACATTTTAGCATCAATTAGCACCCTTTTGGTTGATGCTAGCATGTGGGCAGTTGTGGCCTACTGGTTAGTGAGTCGGGCTTGTAATCAGTAGGTTGCTGGTTTGATTTCAGTGCCGACAGGTAGCAACTGAAGTCCCCTTGAGCAAAGCACCTAAAATATGGCTAAATATACTAAAATATACACCATATACTAAAATATGGCTTATTCATGATGTTATGAGGTTGCTAGGGTGATAAAAAGGGTGGCCAGGAAGTTGCCAGGACAATACCTAAAGCCCACTGACAGCCCAAGTCAAATAAGCCACCCACATGTCTCTGCAATGTTCTAATGCTGAAATATGGCTTATTCATTTTATTACATGGTTGCTAAAGTACAGTAAATGGTTGCTGGGGTGTAGCTATACTGTTAACAGGGTAAAACCAATAGACAGATTTTTGTGTGAATCAAAAGAGCCAACTCCCATGTCTCTATGATGTTGTGGTGCTGAGATATAGCTAATTCATGTTGGTTGCTAGGGTGCTGTAAATGGTTGCTAGTGCCTGGCTGGACAGTTTCCATGGTAAAAATTAAAGACTACTTGTCAGTCAAAAGAGGCCACCCACTTGTCTCTACGATATTCTGATGCCTCTCACCTTTTTAAATGGAAGTAAAAGGGGTGGTTGCTAGGGCACTGTAACTGGTTGCTAGGGCGTAGCTATGAAGTTGAAGTGTCACCTTTTGTTGCTGCTTGCTAAGCCGAGTGATATGAGCCTCAAGTCTCCCTCAATATGAGACTTGTCACCCTCAAGTCTCTATGACATTACAATGCTGAACTATGACATCACAAAGATCTGCCCAATGTCAAGTCTATGGGACTTTTTGCACACCTCTCCTTAGTAAGCCGATCAATCTGACCCCTCATTCATGGGTCTATGACAAACCCAAGAGGGACAAGTTACCTACCAAAGATTATGTTGTCCAGTTTTCTGCAGCAGGACTTGTTTTTAATAATCATGACAGAAAATCGAAATACTGCCCTAAACTCACTAGCAGCACGATCCTCCTAATATGGCAAAATATTTACATTTAATAAATAAAATATTTACCCAGAATTTAACACAGCATGACCACAGCTTCACTTTATAAGCATCAAGAAATTAGGCACAACATAATTACTTTATAAAGCTGCTACGAAATGATGTGTAATTTGAAAAGTGCTAATAAACTGTAATGTACATGTGATGTAAATTGTTTAGGCAAAGTGAGCAGTTTGATAAACAAATCAAATGCTGTAGATACAAACGACAGCATAACTAGTCTCACTGGCTGCAGTTTGCGGTCACCTGAAACCTAACAAGCACAACCCACAGCACACCTTCCCACAACCTGCCTTCAGAGAAACTCAGCCTCTCTTCTTCACAGCAGCACAGACCCATGGAGACTGAAGACATCCGCCACACGTGAACGTCAGTATTCTCACTCCTAACACTTGACCATGGATCGGGGGGAAGACCTGTTCTACAAAGACCATCAAATGGAAGTGGAGAAAGACTTCTACCCGTTTCAGCTGAGTAACACTGAAGATGAGGACCCCGAAGAACTGCTCGCGGCTCTCCGGCAGAAGGAGGAAGAAGTTCTTCTAGCGGCTCAGCTCGGGAACGCGCTGCTCCTGGAGAACAGACAGCTGAAGGAAGAGAGACAGACGCTCCGTGACAAATACACAGAGCAGCTGGAGGTGAGACGAGCTCCTGTCGTTGCTTTGTCGTGAACTGCAGCGTGTTTCTACAGTCGGCGTGTGGAATCAGGTCTGCCTTATATCTGATCTAAATAAATTAGTGCACGTTTTACATTTCATTTTACATCATAACGTTTTATAATCGTAAATTAATGTTAGATTAAATATTAATGATAAATTAACATGCCATATGAACTATTAATGTTTAATAGGTTTTAATTTGTGAAATATTAAATATTATTTTAATCATCCTAGAGTATCTTTTTTAGACCTTAGACCCCACCGTCTATGGTGAATGTAGTGATTACACTTAAGTCACACTTACAAATGATAACAACATATCAAAGCACGTGGCGCTTGCAAACAAGTGACGCTAGAGCATTTCTCAGAACTGGCTGTTTTCTGGGCTATTTTTTGCAGTGACTTTTAAGCTATTGGTGTCAAGGTGATGTTTAATGGCTATAAGAAGTCAGTTATACACCAGATTATCCACAGTTCATCACATTCTGGATAAGGTGTTTTACATTTGTCTTTATTTTCTAATCTAACAAGTCATTTTCAAAAAAAAACATACAGGTAAATCAAATGAAAGAGATTCACCACAAAATGTAAGTTTTTCCTTCATTTACGCACTTTATGTAATTCCAATCCTCTATGATATTTTTCTTCTGTCGAACACAATATTTTGAGAAATGTGCTTTTGTATCCATACTTTTAAGGTCATTGAGTGCTGCTGTTGTTTGGTTATCAAGGTACTTCAAAATGTCTGTTTTGTGTTCCTGAGATACATAAATTAAATTTTCATTTTTGGGTGGACTATCACTTTAAGTCTGCCACCTGACAGTGCTTTATGTTGGATGAATCTCTCTTGATCTGACTGTGGGCTGTGTTTGTCCTCAGGAGCTGCAGCAGGGCCGGTACGAGCTGCAGGTGAAGTTGGACAGCTGTCGGGTTCATTGGGAAAATCAAGTGGCCGAGCTCGAGCAAGATGTTCAGGATCTGCAGAAGCAGGTGGAAAGGCTGACCCTGAGCCTTTGTGAGGCAGAGAAAGAGAAGAAGAGACTGAACGATGAACACAGTGAACAGAGCCATAGAATCAGGGAGCAGCTCTGGAGGGTGAGTGACACCTCCGTCATCTCGCTATATTGAAATGGCGTGTAAATGTAAGAAATATGTGTACATATTAAAATACTAACTAAAATTTGTTGAGGCTGCTGCCATTTTGAATATGATCTCAAAAGTCAAGTGGAACAATTTGGACTTTTCATTTAATTCAGTTTCAACAGTTTAATTTGGAGTTTTTTTTTTTATCGTAAAGGTCTTTGTAACCTTTTGAGTGATCAAGCAGTTTCATGATATGATCATTAAGGGCAAGTCACTGTAAACATTTGCTGCTTTGATTGTGTAAAGAATAGATAAGGTGTGTCCTTTATTAGCCGGTTTGCCAGATGTAACCACACTCTTCTGGGACACACACAGATACAGAGGAATCATAAAAGACTGTAGTGATCAGAGGGTTAATAATGTACCAGATACTGTCTCTAGCTCAGGTAAAGATGATATTACACTGGTCTAAGATATGGTAAAATGAGCTGATATCTGGGATACACTATAAGGATTGTAAGCCCAGCCCTACAGCACAGGTTTGCAGTATATCTGCCAGATTTGTAAAGTGTTCACTGGGTTGCAGTAGATGCTTTGTAGTGCTTTTTGGTGGAATTCCTGTTAACTTCCCTCATCCTTCATGGTTAAGGTCTCATGACCAATGTAACAACTGGCTTGATTCCAAATATGTTGTGGAGATTTTATTTATAGTGAAACATGTCCACCTCACATTTGACTCCTAAAGTCCAAATATAAAATGTAACTAGTGATATGTTGCATCAAGAAAGACTAATTTTAAAGACTAATTTTAAAAAAAAATTCAAGAGCTGTTTCTTTGTGGCATTATTTGTATAAAGCACATCTCTTGTCAGTCCTTACTGCAGTAATACAGTAGTTTTTAACTATTAAATTATTTATACTTTTTGTACCAGCATAAATTAAAAAAAAAGTAGAACAAGTACTACCAGAACGTAAAATATTTTTTATTTGTTTTAAAGTAAATTATTCATGAAAGTATTTGTTCCATGATATACTAATAGGACTACATTTAGGGGTATCTAATCTCAGAGGTTTGTTTTGAGTAAGGTCAAGGTTTTTTTAATCTTCTGCGTGTTTACACACTTGCCAAGACTCTGTAAAAACTCATGAGCTCATTGTAAAAGCAGTTCTAGTCACATGAGAGAGGAATGCTGTGCCACAATACTGAGGCCGTGTTTTGTTGTGGCTGGTGTCATTTATTGTTGAAAGTTTGACCCACAATAATGCCTAACCCATTCTGTCCCACTGGGAGGTTCCACGCCTTAACGCTCTCCACAAGCCACACGTCATTGGACCAAAGTGACCGTGGGCTGACAATTTTTTTTCCAAGAAATTAAAGTTCAGGAAATACTGATGTTTTTGTATCCTGTACTCCGAAGGAAAGGGAAGTGGGTCTTACTCACTGTAGCTTCCACTATGTATAAACTGATTTTGTGACAGCTGTGAAACAATGGAGTTACACATTGTGTCTTTTATGGTTCAGTTGAAGACAAGCTTTTGTCAGATGTGGTGAACAGCAAGGTGTGTAGAGTTTTGGTGAGTATTGGTGTGTGTGGGGATTGGTTTACATAGCTGTAATTTGCATATAAAATATTACCTAGTAATTTTTACTCAGTAGACAAATATGACAAAACCCACTTTGGAAACATCCAGGGGTGTCCTCACTTGGAAAAAACAACTCAAAAGTAAAGCATATGCTTGTTTTTAATTTCTAAAAACGTGTTCTTTCAGAGGTAGGGTTAATGTTAGTCTGTAGATGTGTGTCCTCATGTTTTTGTCTGTGTGTTTATGTTTAAGTATTTTTTTAACTAGCCATCACTATTGATTTTATACTCTTAGTATTGTGATCTAAAGTAACATGAGGGAGGCTAACAAGAGAATACTGATAATTCTGTGGAGATCAGACTCAGAAAAGCCTCATAGGAAATCTGTGCCTGTTCATACAACCTTTGGGAGATACAGACATTCTTATATGCCGTTCTGATGATGTTTCTTGGCTGGCACTCTTTGAATTATAAGTAATGGGATATTTAGACATAGCTCCAAACATTTTTTAACACATGCATTTGAAAGCATGTCTCAACCTTCAAAATTTCAGTATTGTTTGCAGCACACATGAGGTTCTGTAGATGATCTCTGAATAATAAATATTACAGTTTCCCTAACATTTCCATTAAGTAACAAATACGTTTAAGATGTTATGTTAAATGTTCTAGGAACATTTAAAACATCCAGCTTTTTACATCCAGCTTTTTGTATTAATGGCATTGCTTAGTTCAAAGACCATTATTCAAACCTTTTTATTATATAACATTTTTTTAAACATTCCACTAACAACTTAAGAATAATGTTTTTTTTTAAGATATATAACTTAAGTTTTGAGGGTTTTTTCTAATTCTGTAAGTTTTGTCCTTTTGTTTTTATTCTATTTTTATATTTTTATACACCCTATTATGCTGTTTTTTAATCTTTTCAGCAAAACTCATTTTACAACAAACAAAAAGCTGTTGAGCTTTGATTGATTTTTAGACACTATCTAATCCAGTCACGTGGCACAGTTTGTTATAGTTAGTATTCAGACACCACCGGGGGTTAAAATGTGCTTCCTCAGTGATACCGTCTGTCTTGATAGCATCATCTGTTTGACCTGTTATTGAATAGTACAGGGAGTAGACATGCACTGGTTACCATCTTAATTACTGGAGCTGAAAGACCTAACACCACGAGACCACTAACCGCGTCGTTTGTGGTAGCTGATATTTTTAAATGTGGGTTGCTTTTCCCGAATGGACTAAAAAACATCCTTTTGTAAGGGCCCAAGCATTTCCCTTAGGTTATTATTATTAGGGCCCAAGGTCTAAAAGGGCGATGGCCCTGTTGTTTGTATTAAGTTTTCAGGGCATTTGGTCCCCTAACATGCTCAAAGATTGGTACATGGATGGGGCATGGGGGCTCGGTAGCACATGTGCACATGTATGAAATTTGGTATGTGTATCGGGCATGTCAACCTGAACAACTTTTGCACTGACACCCATAAGCTCCACCCAACAGGAAGATTGGTGGCATTTTGTATTTTTGAAAAAGCGCATGCCGTAAAATTATAAATATTATTTCTAGGAATTTCATATGATTGTCACAAAACTTGGTGGGCAACATGCCAAAACAGTGCAAATTAGCCAAAAAACATTTTGCCATGGCAAAGAGGTAAAATTATGGCCAAAAAAAAGGAAGTTTCTAATTTCTACAGCATGTATTGCTGTACATGATTTACATCAAACTTGCCAGATATTATATTTTGGTGTGGTGAGCTGATGACATGGAAATGACTTTTGTGAGTCATGATGCTAAATTACAAAGGGAGTTTTGATGTCTCAAACAATGTTTTCATGGCAAAGCAATAAATTCATGGCAAAAAATTAAAACAGGAAGTTGCTCATATCTTCTGTGTGGATTAAGTGATTTAGTTGAAACTTAAGCTGTATGTTTGGTCCTAGGGACCGATGACATAAAAGTGGCTGTTGTAAGTCACAGTCGTAGCACCATCAAAGGAAGTGTGTCGTTTAAATTTATCAAGAGTTAAATCAAGAGTTTAGAGATATACCTAAGTTGTTTCCCACTTGGTCAGAAAAAAGAAAAGATAAAAAAATGCTAAACTGTAAATGGATTGTTGATATCTTAAATTATGTTGCCATGTCAAGGCAAACAATTTAGGGCAATAAGTAGAACAGGAAGTGTTTCATATCGTCTACATGCATTGAATGATTTACATCAAACTTGGGAAATATGTTTGGTGTTTTGGGCTGATCACAATGATGTGGCTGTTGTAAGTCACAGTTATAGCGCCACCAACTGGCAGCAGGAAATGCCACATAAAATGCACTTTATTACTTAGAACAGACTTAAATAGTCCTCAGTTACAGTAAGAATTAAATACATGTGACAACCATGGATCACTGTCTGAGAAGCACCAGGTGGCAATGGCACCATAATGCTTGGGCCAGTCATTGTTGCTTGCAGCTATATTTGTTCCCTTTCAGGAACTCGAGCTGGGTCGAAACTCTATGGGAACGCCTTCAGCATTTATGCGCTCTGAATTACATGTAAAATCCATCCAACGCGGTCGATACGTCACAGACGGGGTAACGTCACGACCAGGAAGCTTAAAAGCACATGCGCTGAGCAAACCAGTAACTTCTGTCATTTAGCAAAGCGCTCCGTGTGAAATTTGTCTGTCTATGCATTGTTTATCTGTCTAGACAAAGGGGATAGAGCATAACACTCAACTTTGTTGACCGCGTGTTTTTCCTCACCCGCGATAGAAAGACTATCCATGGGGGGATACACGTGGTTAATGCTTTGTGTGTTTGAGGGAGCACACTCCTCTTGAGGGAGCTGACTGCCCAACGCTAGCGTTGTTTGATAGTGAAGCACGCGCAGTCACCTCTCGAGGGAGCTGACTGCCTGCTTGTGAGCGGGTCTCAATGCGTTCGCTTCGCTCCGGAAGGCTCTCTTCGAGGAGACTCTCCGCCCCTCGTTCGCTGATGAAGTGGACGTAGAGAGGGTCGATGAGTCCTCGGTCCCCACAATGGGAGGAGTTTTGGAGGTTGTTACTTTGACTGTTGATAAATTGAATCTCCATACTGGAGCCTACTGTTTTTATAAATGGTTTTTGCTAAACCATACTCCGCCTGTATCTACGTATAGTATAAGGCGATGCTCTGGATTGACCAGTCACTAACTGCTATCTGTCTCCTGACGTGACGTCGGTCTTAAGGCTTTGGCTCTGCTCTCCAAGCCGCTGCACAATGCAGTGCTAGGGGGCAGGGGGGACACGGCTCGCAGGGCAGGCTGGTGCCTTCCTGCACACCATGGCGGTGTTACAGGCATACCAAGCCGACCTGCTAAAAAAAAACTATGAGGGCGAGGGTCTCACATTTGAGAATGTGTTAGAACCGCCTTTCGCCAAGACCGAGGTCTATGGCAGCAGGGTCTCCCTTACCGCCCTCACTCTCCTGGGGCTGCTAGATGGGAGTACCAACTCCCTTACAGGGACTCATAAAAACAGAGTGTTGTGTCCCGTTTTTCCCCCCCTTAAGAGTCGAAGTCCGGAAAACCAAGACAGGATCTGAGGGTCTTGGTTTCAGAGAGGGCTTTTTACAATTACAAGTCAGGACCTCAGGGGGCAGCCCCATCTGGGGAGCAGCGGTTTACATCTCATTACACGATGCCCGCACCTCCTCAGTACCCTCTGGAGGCCAGGCTGTTGACCCTGCCACTTCGGGTGTTTCAGGGCACAGCTGCCTCGGATAACAGCGCCCCCCAGTGTTTGCCAATTTCAGCAAGCATGGGGGAAGCACGACCTCTACGGAGGTCCCTGGTGAGTTTGAACCGGAAGTTCCCTGCAGGGTTTCCTTTACAAGGCACCGGTCTATTCCCCGCCAAAAATACCAGAGACCAGTCTCAAGAGACTGGTTCCCTTAGAGACCATCTGGCACACATGTCTCAATGGGTCCTGCGCACAGCAGAACTAGGCTACAGAATTCATTCTATCACCATCTGCCTACTTTCGGTGGGGTTCTCTCCACAGTAGTGGATCCAGCGCAGGCTCTGGTTATGGGGCAAGAAGTACAAACTCTCCTGAGGAAGGAGGCCATCAAGGTGGTCCCTCCTCAGCAGTAAGAGTTAGGGCTCTACAGCTGTAACTTCTTTGTTTCCTAGAAGGATGGAGGGTTGCATCCTTTTTTAGATCTGCGTCTCCTGAACCACACAGTCATGAGACTGAAGTTCAAGATGCTGACTGTGGAACAGATCATGTCCCAAATCAGGTCCGAGGACTGGTTTGTCACGATAGATCTAATAGATGCATTTTTTCATATAACCATCCTTCCTCAACTCAGGAAGCTCCTGAGGTTTGCTTTCAGAAGCAAAGCTTACCAATATCAGGTTTTTCCCTTCGGCCTAGCACTCTCACCCTGCACTTTCACTAAAGTTGTGGATGCAGCGCTGGCTCCCCTGCGACACCAGGCCATCCGCATACTCAATTATATAGATGATTGGATGGTGTTAGCTCATTTAGAGCAGGTGGTAGTTTGGCATTGAGATGTTGTTCTAAACACTTGGGGTTCAGACTGAACACAGAGAAATATGTGCTTCTCCGCGCAGAGAACAACTTATCTGGGTGTAGTTTGGGATTCGACCATGATGCGGGCACATCTGTCTCCTGCTCGAGTAGTTTCGATCCTAAGTACAGTCACAAGAGTCAAAGAAGGCCAGTCACTCACTGTGAAAAAGTTTAATTCCATTCTGGCCTGCTGCACATCAATCACCAAGGAGGTCTGCGCTCGCTCCCTCTTTACAAGTTGGCGCACCAGACTCTTGTGTGGTCCCAGGGAAAGCTCCTCTTGCTGAGAGCGGCTTATATCCCTGGGCGGAGCAGACGTAGGAGCAGACGTCCTGTCGAGACAGGGGCCGAGGCCCGGGGATTGTCTGTACGCCTTTCCCCCGATCGCTCTGCTCCAGGAAGTTCTGGAAAGAGTCCGCCAGGATGCGGTATCTGTGCTCTTAGTGGCCCCGTTCTGGCCGAACCGAGCCTGGTTCTCGGATCTCATGGCTCTCCTGGACGGCTCATCTGGGGAGATCCCCTTGAGGAGGGACCTTCTATCTCAGGCAGGGGGCGCCATTGTGCACCTGAAGTGGAAACTCTTCACTTCTTGGTGCGGAGACCGCCAGCTGGACCCAAACTGCGCCATTAATGCAGTTCTGGAGTTCTTGCAGGCAAGTTTCCCTAGGGGGCTAGCTCACTCCACCATGAAGGTCTTTGTGGCGGCTATATCGGCTTACCACGCTTCATTTGGTGCTTATACAGTGGGCAGACACCCCCTGGCTACACGTTTCCTCCCAGATGCACTGAGGCTGAGGCCCCAGGTACGATCTCGTGTCCCTCCGTAGGACCTGGCTGTGGTACTAGAGGCCCTTTGTGCTCCACCTTTTGTGGAAATATCAGATCACCTTTCGGCCAAGACGGCCTTCTTATTGGCCATCACTTCTCTGAGGAGGGTGGGTGACCTCCAGGCCCTTTTGTGGCCCATTCTTATTTGGACTTTGCGCCTGGTTTGGCCAAAGCCTTTCTTACCCAAGACCAGGTTATGTCTCTTGGTTCCCTCTACCACAGTGCGGCCAGTCATACTACAGGCCTCCTATCCTCCTCCCTTCCAGGAGAACGATCAGCAGAAGCTTAACTGTGTGTGTCCAGTGTGAGCATTGGACACATACGTCGCTGGATTACTGATGCTACTCGCATCTCATTTGAGTCCTCTGGTATTCCCCCACATAAGGGGACCAAGGCTCACTCTACCCGAGGTATGGCGGCCTCTAAGGCCTTTATGCAGGTGTCCCAATTCAGGACATCTGCAACGCTGCGGAATGGTCCACTCCCTTAACCTTTTTGGGGCACTATGGCCTCGATACCCGAGCCGCTCCTGGCTCCTCTGTCCTCCTGCCTTGACTGTGGAATTTCACACAGGAGGCAGGGGAACCTACAGTCTGGTGAAGTGGGCATCTCGTTCCCATAGCGTTTTGACACAGCTCGAGTTCCTGAAAGGGAACGTCTCAGGTTACGTATGTAACCCAGGTTACCTGAAGGGAACGAGACGCTGCGTCTCCGGCCATACTTCTGGTACCACTGCCTGCGCTTGCTTCATTCCTTTTCGAAGCTACCGGTTTGCTCAGCGCATGTGCTTTTAAGCTTCCTGATCGTGACGTCACCCCGTCTGTGACGTATCGCCCCCGTTGGTTGGATTTTACATGTGATTCAGAGCGCATAAATGCTGGAGGCGTTTCCATAGCGTTTCAACGCAGCGTCTCATTCCCTTCAGGGAACCTGGGTTACAGACGTAACCTGAGATGTTTTATTGTTATTGTCTTTTCTGAACAAATTTCTACATTTTCCTAAAATTCCAACCCATGCGATTTATGAAAACACTGAATATATTTCAAAGCTGTATAAAGATCTCTGAAGAAGAGACTGGAATGAGCTTGCATACAAGGTTTTTAACAGTGTGTTGTTTTCTGTGTGTGTAGGCAATGGAAGTGGAGCAAACCATGACCAGCAAGCTGCAGAGACTGAAAGATGAATTGAGAGAGAGAGGCCAACCTAGACCCCAGGACGAGGAAATTATCAGTGCTCTTAGAGAACAGGTATAAACATCTTCCAAACTTACAAACTCTATCATATTCCATAGCAATAGACTCATGTAAATATACTTTATGGATAAGCTCACATGGAGCTTGTAGTTACAGATTCTCAACAAATTCTATCATTTAGCTACACATTTAAAACTTTTTACCATTTTTAAATTCAGTTCTACATTATTCACTAGGTTTTCACAATCCCAGTTGAAAATGTAAACGTGTGTTGACATAGTGTTGGTCATCCCTAGCTCTGCTTCAAAACCTATTGTACTGCCTTCCAATAAAGCATTGTAACACAGATGTGCTTTAGATGTTAAAAAATGATCCAAAACGTGTTAAGTGTGAAAAAGTGTTGCTATAAAAACTTTTAACATAATTTGACTATTTTACCCAAAATTAAAGGCTTTTAAGATTAAAGACTCAAATGTGTAGCTTTTCTACATTCTTATGTCAAATCTATTAAAATCAGACTTGTGTGTGAAGAGTAACATTTGTGTTATGTGTCAAATTCAATTCTTTTGGAAACTGTGTGTGTTTATATATGTTCAGGTAGCGCGGCTTGTGCAGCGAGAGCAAATGCTAGAGCAGCGTTTGAAGACAGTGTGTCAAGAAAATGAGGAACTAAAACAGAGTGTGTCCTCACTACACACACGGCTGGATTTACAGGATCAACAGTGTCATACACACACTCAACAGGTTCAGTCAAACACACACACACATACACACACCATACTCTCCTATGAGCAAAAATACAAACTGGAACAAATTGGAGTTCACCATCACTTAACAAATAAGAAAAAATGACAATTGTAACTTGTACAAAACCTCAGGTTTTCTTTCATCCATTGAAAGATTTTGAGTTGAAACTGTGGATCTTGGTGATTTATAAAATGCAAGTGGGTGCTGTTTCTTTAGAGGTAAAAAAATATATATTTAGGTCTTATGAAGCAAAACTTATTATGCATCTTATGAATCACCAAGGACAAACGTTTCAAATAAAAATCTGCTTTACTGTTCTGCTAAAAAAAAATAACACCTGCTACACCTTGAATGGCCTGAGGGTGAGTAAAATAACAGCACATTTTTATTTTTTGGAAGAACTATCCCTTTAAAACACATGTATAATACACAAACTAGTGGGATCCAAGACAGCTTAAAAACATCTCAAATACTGAAACATTCTGAAAAGTAATGGCACATTCTAAAATATATATCCGGGCAGCTGGCAGAGGCCTGGCGTGAAGCGGAGGCTCTTCGTGCTCGGGTGCAGGAGCTGCAGTCTCAGATCTATAAGCTCAAGGAGGAAGAGAAAAGCCCTAATGACATGTCATTATTGTCTGAGCTTGAGAATAGTCTGGAGTTTGCGGGCTGGAGCAATGACAAAGAACAGGTAACATTAGTCAAAATCTCTCCTGCAGTCACACGATAATGCTTATTTTTTTATTAATTTTTTTGTCTTAATTTCCTTAATTTTGTCTTAATTTCCTCATACACACAAATTTGTGTTCACTATTTGCTCATTTATCATCTACAGCTGGATATTTATTATTTGAGTGCATACTGAATAAGTGAATGAGTGAGCAAGTTTGGAAACTGATGCTTACAGCATCATTATTATAGTAACTAATGGATATTGATATTTCAGATATTGATTACACTGTCCGAACAAACTGGAATGCGAACAAATTGACCATAAAATTATGATAAATTCAGTTGTTATCTAGTGGCCATCTGACAAAACATCTGAGTGGATCCAGTCCATGCTAGTTGTATGCAGATTTTCTGATACATGATTTTCTGATATTTTCTGATATGTTAAAAGTGAAACTATATTAAAACTTAAAACTACAATAAATACTAATACTAAACTGAATAAAATTGTTTTTAACACAAATTAAAATCTTTTAAAATAAAAAGAATCCCTGATAAAGAGAACAGTTTAGGATAAATGCAGATAATGTCTTTATTATTATTATTATTATTATTATATTTGTGTGTTCTGTGTGTGTTTATGCTTATCAGAGAAGTGTATGTTATATACATACTATGCATGTTACATAGTAACATGTTAACATAAAAACATATTTGTAATCAGTTGCACTCGTCCACACATAAGCAGATTGTCTGTCTATGTACAGATGCCTAAATCATCAAGATTTGTGCTACATCCTGGAATTACTGCAACCTGTGGCCCAGAGTTCAGAGAAAGAACAGAACTTAGAGAAAGACAACCTGGAAAGCATGCTGGGAAAACGTCTCAGGTTACGTATGTAACCCTGGTTCCCTGAAGGGAACGAGATGCTGCGTCGAAATGCTATGTCGAAACGCTAGCGAAACGCTACACTCGGAAACACCTGTTGCAACAATCAATTGCGGGGCGTGGCGTCACAGACGGGGTGACGTCATGACCAGGAAGCTATAAAAGCATGTGCGCTGTGCGGCTCGGGTTAGCTTTAAAAGTGAATTAAGCGGGTGCAGGCAGGTGGTACCTGAGGTATGGCCTCGAGACGCAGCATCAGGGAACCAGGGTTACATACGTAACCTGAGATGTTCCCTTTCAGGAACTCGAGCTGCGTCGAAACGTTATGGGAACAAGATGCCAACTCCGCAATAGTAAAGGGACCCCTGCCCTATTGCGGCCTTAAGGCACCAAAGGAACTAGGAGTGGCCTGGACATCCAGGCCGTAATATCTGACAAAGGTCAGAGGAGTGGACCATGTGGCAGCTGAAAAGGCCTTAAAGGCTGCCACACGCCGGGTGGAGTGTGCTCTGGTCCCCAGAGGAGGGGGAAGTCATAGGAGATATGAATTGCATCAACAATCCAGCGGCTAAGCATTTGCTTAGAGGCAGGTTGACCCCTCTTGTGTGGGCCGAAACAGACCAACAGCTGGTCAGACTTTCTCCACTGGGCAGCTCTGTGGACATATGTGTGCAGTGCTCATACTGGACACATGCAATTTAGCTTCTCCTGGTCTTTATCCCTAAAGGGAGGAGGACAAAAGGCTTGGAGCACGACCGGCCGTAGGGCAAAAATGGGCACTTTGGCAGCATATCCCATAGAGAAATACTTTGGCCAAACCTGCCGCAAAGTCTAGATACGTACGTGAGAGGGCCTGTAGGTTACCAGCTCTCCTCAGAGAGGTGATGGCTAAAATAAAAAGCCACCTTGGCCGACAGATGTAGATCAGAGATCTGATGAATAGGCTCAAAAGGAGAAGCACATAAAGCCTCTAGTACTATGGCCAGGTCCCACGGGGGGACTGGAGATCCCACTCGAGGCCTCAGCCTCAGCGCACCACAGAGGAAACGTATAACCAAGGGGTGTCTACTCACTGAAGAGCCCTCAATAGGGATGTGGTAAGCAGAAAGCGCTGCCACATAAACTTTCAGGGTGGAGTGAGTCAATCCCGCCTCAAATCTGGCTTGTAAAACCTCCAGCACTGTACCAATAGGGCAGTTAACAGGGTCAAATTGGCGGTCTCTGCACCAGGAAGTGAAGAGTTTCCACTTCAGGGCATACAGTTTCCTTGTAGAGGGAGCTCTGGATTGTAAAATGGTCTCAACAACCTCGGTTGAGAGACCAGAAGCTATGAG